>JAUMHE010000048.1:20791623-20803174 GCA_032359235.1 Enteromius mattozi
GAGTCAATTCAATTCAAATTCCAACTCATGAATTGAATGGTGGCCAATTCTGAAATTCTGAATTGTGCACAAGCCTGAAGCATTCAACTGTAAACATAAGTTTATGCTTCAGTTAAAAATTAAAATGTATTCTTTGCAATGTATTAGTCCCATGCTGGTTAACAAAATGCAGTTGTTCATTATTTTTCATGTTACCACATATAGCTTTTCTTTTTCTTTTTTTTAATGTAATTAGAAAATGTTTTAATTAACTAAGATTAAAAAAATAATGCAGAACAGAGGTGGACAATATTCTCCTGCTGCAGTCCAACCCAGCTTCAACACCTGCCTGTAGTTTTCAAGTCATTATTTCATAGCAGTGAACGATGAGGTATTATACCAATGCAGTATCCAGCACCTCGAGGCTCAGTCCCTTGACAATGTTCGGAAGGCAGACACACTCTGTCAATTTAGATTAAAGACCCAGCTTTTTTAACCTGGCTTACACATTCACTAACAAATTTCTAATATTCAAATCAATTAAAAGATTGTTAGGCTGCAATAACTAGGTCAACTGGAATCAGGACCACGTCCTATAACACCCAATGCACTTGTTACATCGGCATCTACACTAATATCAGTCTGTTTCATTCTTATTCTGAGGTCAACGTAGCTACCTACAGTAGATCCAAACTGTATCAGATACTATTTGAACAGAAATGAACTGGACAATAACGTCACTGAATTAATGATGATTTCAAAAATTAAGTGTTTGTTATTTTCCTTTTGCATTATCTACACACTATTTTCCCATTTAATACTATAAAGCTGCTTTGACAAAATCTGTGTTGTTAAAAGCGCTATATAATTAAAGGTGACTTGACTTCAAGTAATTATGAACACCTCAGTGTAGACACCTGAATCAGGGTATCTCTGTGGATCTACCATTGGAGAAAGTGAAATAATCAACTTGTTGAGCTGTTTGAAACCTTAACTAGCGCACTTTTTGAGAGGACAGTCATTTGTAGTGGTGTCCAAAACCAGCGTTATCAAGTGCACTTATGCAATCCCATAACACACCGCAATAATGAGAGGAACAACCAATAGCTAGAGCTAACCATTAATACACTGCACAGTCTGAACATTGGCCCTCCAAAAACAGGATTGGACACTCTTGCATTATAGACATCACTGAACTGCTGTTAGAGTTGTACAGCAGGTATCACAGAAATGAAGTGCAGTAAGCAGAATCGTGTTTCATTAAAACTAGAGATAAAATGGACTCTGCCATTGTTGCTTCCACCAGCAAAGAAAGTGTTGACAGTTTTCAAATAGATATCAAGTTGCTAATTCCTAAATTAGCTGACCTTTATGATCACTGTACTCCCCATCCGAGCACTCTGTACACTCGAAGCAGCATGTGGGTTTGCCATCAATAATCCCTTTTCTGGTTCCAGGTTCACACTCCTCACTACAGTTGGAAAATGGTACCTGGCAAAGAAAAGAGAAGCAACGTATTGTCTCATGTGATAAAACAAGTCACATTTGTTTCTGTAACTGCCTGGATAAGGATGTGATCCTTTGGGTGCTAAATTAGTTAATGAATGCTAGGCTAAATAAATGATAATCTAAGAGCCAAGAAAACTTGGAACTGTATGTTCTATGCTTACTTACCTCAGTTAGATGGCCGTTCCACAGTATCTTAGTCTTGTCAATGGAAAGTTTGGCTCCATTCTTGTTATGTATGCTGTAATAACCAACCTCCTTAAATACAACAGAGCCATCCTCAGGTGATCGATGCCAGTTCATGATTGTATAATTTGCTGAGAGCTCACTGCCATTGTCAAAGCGCACCTTCTCCCCTATGCTGTTTATAAAGTTGAGGTGTCTCAGTTGTTTCAGAACCTTTTAAAATAAAAAGAGTTAATAATTTCGTTACTATATCAGAAAGAGCAGAGCAGAAGGGAACCTTCCAGAATACTACAACACAAAATCTGTGTGCAGCTCACAGACATAAATGTAGCCTGATAAGTAACCCACCTGCCAGGCTTCAACTTTCCTAATGTCTGCACAAGAGCCATTAGCAAACAACCCTTTTCCAGGTGTGCAGGTTAGTATGTCCTGAAGTGCCTGTGCTATGGCATAAACAGCCACATACACGTTATAAGAAATCCTTAGGTGTGTGTAGTCCAGGTATGGAGTCTCCACGCTTGCAATGTCCTCTTCACCAGTGCACAGTGGTCTGAAACTTGTACTGCCATTTTCACTGCCCTCATTCCTTGGACTATCTTCTAGGTAACAGTTGAAAGTCTCCTCCCAAAATTCTCTGACAAATTCATTGTGGCTGGACTTCTTTGGATGCACTTGCTGTAAGAACTCTTTAAAGCCAGGTATATGACCAGCCCTCAGTGCAAAGCCAATAGTCCCTCCCATGACATCAAGGTATTCTGGCTTGGCAACTAGACTGGAGCTGGCCCACGCCTCACTTGCCAACCAGATACGGTCTGTGACGTTTCGCCTCACCATCTCTTTAATGAGTGGCTCGATATCTGGACCACTAGCAAACACAGCAATGACTTTAGCAGTTGAGTTTTCGATGCGGTCTGCTATGCGGCGAATCTCAGCTTCATCGATGTATTGTGAAATTAAAACATTAAGATCAATGCAGATGTCTCTGTGAAACATTTCATTCTCAAACTTTTCAATACCCGGACGGCCATATTCATCGTCAGAGGCGATAGCAATCACCCAGTTCCACTGGAAGTGGTCAATGATGGCAGCCATGGCAATAGCCTGATACTCATCTGTGGGGATAGTTCTCATGAAGGATTTGTACTGATTCTTGTTGCTCAAAAGTCGACTGGATGAAGCATAGCTGATCTGAAAAATAGTTGAGGAGAGGGACAATTTTAAGACGCTTTAGTTCTCAGTTTTTCCTACAGCATATTTTAAGAAAATGACAGCTCATATTGACCAAATGGTATTTCTACATTAGATTTTCATTAGAGTTCAAGATTTTAACTCGTTTTCTAAAATGAGTTTTAGTTTTTTTTTAGTTTTTTACACTTTCCAGGGTTTTTAAGTTGTTTTTCTCTGTAAAAACTCATCAAAATGAAACAGGAATTTTGAACCTGGCTTTATGCAATGTCCAAATTTATGTAAATGTATACCAAGCATACTTCTTACTTCTTGTAATTGTGCACAAAAACTATTATTTAACACTTAAGAGATAGTTTGAAAAATGCAAAAAACCTGAGGAATGTAGAAGAGGCCCAGAAGGTCAGCCACTGCTGTAGATACTGCAGATCCAGATGCCCCAACCACTGCAATGGTTGATGGGATGTTCCCTGTGCAGTTACAGAACTCATCCAAGTTGAGTGAATCAATCTTGTTCTGTGCAACAAAGCTTAACGATGCCTCCAGGCCTTTTGAGACAGTGTTACATGTGTCAAATATACGGTAGCCAAGCGTGATGTTTGGAAGAAGAGTAGTGCTGTTGTTGATTTCCTCTATAGCAAAGATCATAGATTGTAGCCAACGGAATCCACGAAAATTATATCTGAAAAAGAAATTAGCCTATATTTCTGGACCATGTTTAATATTTAGTCAAGTTAAACAACAAGCACTAGTACTTATAAGTTATAACTGACTAAATATGTAATATGACATGACAAAAGAAAGGCTTTTAGAAAAAGAAAAACACAGTAAAACTGTTAAGATGTAAATAAATATTAGGCAGCAGCTAAGTACAAATAGTGATAGATGGTATCACTAAGTGCAAATAGCAATGGATTCTCTTTACACTTAACGAAATAGCAAACAAATTCTATTTACACAAAGTTAAAACAGCAGTATTTTCTTAGCCATATGCTTACAATAACTGGCAATAGGTTACACTGTTAAAACTACTACTATACTACTTATTTCAAATAATGGTAATAATTACCTTATTATTTACACCTCATTATAGTAGTACATTACAAAAATGTCCCTGGGGATATGCCACTCGTCCTGTTGTTGCATAAGCATCTTTTGTAGTAGGCTATTTTGCCAACAAGGTGTAAACACTGTGTAAATAGATACTCTGCAAATAGGGCACTGGAGTACATTTACAAAAAACTATTTCTATTTCAGTCGTTCTACTTAAATGTCATTTTTAATTCAATGTTACTTAATTTTATTAACTTTACAAGCAATTTCTGAGTGAAAATTGCTTCTACACCAAATTTGCTTGAGTGTACTGTAGGTTGCTTTGTTAATAAAACACTGGTAAACTGTCTTTCCAGGACAACCTATTGAATGGACATCAAATTAAATATGGCTTTCTATGCTGTATAAAGTCCTTAAGAGTACCTGGAAATCGTCCCACCCCTGACCAGGTTTAAAAAATTATATCTACACAGGAAAAAGTGCACTAAATAATGTGTTAATTAACAAAGGTAAGTTATCTTGATATTAGAAGTTTGAACTGCATTTGTTTATACCTGACACATTCAGTTGACTCTGGCCTCGCTGCAAGATCCTGGTCTTTGGATGCCACTCCAAAGTGTATTGGGAAAAGCCCCCCTAGCAGTATGTCTCCTGTCCTCTGGGCCCTCTGGTGTGGGCCATAGATAGAAATTACACCGCTGAAACCCAGCAGAACCAGGTAGTGTAAGTAAAACTTCAGATGAAACCTCATTGCTTCAGTTGGATTCTGAAGAGGTCTTCATCGGGAAAGTTAGACGTTGACCGAGCGTCAGGTTTTGGAATTTCCACTAGTTTCGTCAATTGACTCTTCTGTCAAATTATTTTAAAATGCTCTTCAACACATTCTTGAGCGGGGAAGGAGCTGGGAAGTCCACCCGCATCGCTGATCATAGATGGGTCTATTTGCAGAGATGAAGATTCTTTTGTTCCTTCCTCCAGTAAATGTCTCTCTTGTTCATTATGTGATGGATGGAGAAAAACACAGCCCATGAAAGTAATTTAAAGTAACTAGTGTTTGATTTTTGTTTCACCGCAGTGTTTGGTTGAATGCTGAAGATTCCTGAAAAAACATTAACAAAACAGTAAAAACAAAGAATGTTTATATTTATACAAATTGCAGTAGTTCTGGTCTTTTAATTTGATTGGCTAAGCAGCACAGTGCCCGCACGCTTTTTCAGCTGCCTATACACACCACACACACACACCACAAAAATCATAGGGTGACAATGTCATTTGTATTAGACCTTCGGTGTGCAGTGCTCTTTTGCTTGTCATAATTGTCTGATTGGTGGAGATGTTTGCATGGGCAATATTTTGTAGTTTATCATCAGGAATTTCACTGCTGAACATGATTATTCTTTTTTAAAAAAAGCACTAAAACACATTCCATCAGCTGACATCCTCATAGCTCACAGTAGGTATGTCTTTAAAGGTTTATATGTAATCATTCAGAATCAATTACCCTATGGAGAAAGTTAAGACTTTTTCTTCCAGAACCCAACAGTCGATCTTTCATGAGTAAGCTACTGATATTTTGCCCACAGATATTTAGCACTGGAACTTCTCACCATTTACACGTCACACCAAATATCTACGTTTGCACCTGCTAGACTGGCTGTTAGTCTGTGCAACAGTGGTGTGGATTTTCAGTGACTATTTCTGCTGTCTTGCTTATGAGATTTAGCCAATAAATCTAATCACAAACAATTTGAGTATAGTTAAAATCAGTCTTTTTTTCTTTTCTTTTTTTTCGAATGCAACAAAAGAATAAAGAGAAACACTTTTAAAAACAATGGGAGGGAAAAAAATAATAATTTAAATACAATTTAGAGGTTAGGGTTTGGGACAGGAACCTCACAAATATAAGTAATAAATGATGATTGTATATAAATTAAGCTTACTGATTTTTTAAATATTATATATGTTTATATATGTAAACTAAACGCTCCTTCAATGTGTTTTTTGGTTGTGTCAGCTTGAACTGAACTGACCCTTGTGGGCCAAAACCACTCCCTATTTTATTCTCTATACTATAATCCAAGTGTCGGCCATTTTGTAGTTGTGCCCAGATTCTAAGCGAACGGCTTCACTCATTAAATTCATTCATTCATTCTGCATAAGTCTGAAAGGAAAATACCAGGGTTTTTTTTCTATTTTTCCTGTTTTTAACACTTTACACTTTTTTACACACACGCATACATGTTTTTCATAAAGCATTCACAAATACTTCATTTCTATCATTAAAATTAATAGGCAAAAATTATATTGACAATTGTTTTAAATTAAACTTTAAAGGTAAGGTAATAAATCAACTGTTGTTTAATAGGAATAAACTCCACTTATGCCAAGTGTTTTACTAACTAATTCTGACTGTAAGGAAGAAATAATTTGGTGTAACAATTCATTGTAATGTTTTCAAAACAATACAATCTAAGGGTGCTACTGGCGTGTTATCTGTTCACAAAATGCTTGGAAAGCAAATCTTCAAAATACTAATACTAACTTAAGGCCAATTCAACCATGTTAATGGGAATCACACTCTTGTTCAAACTAGCCCCATGGTTTTTCTTAAGTTGTAAGTCAGTGAGATAAATGCACATGGAGTTCCACATGGCTAACCTTCCCACTGCTGGATCTGTGTGTGATACTATGGCCAGTTTAGACTCACTTCCCAGGTGTAGTGTTTTAGAACCCAGCTAATTAACTCTGGAAATATGCTCCAGCAGGACCTGACTATTCCACAAAACACTGGTCAAGTCCCTGGAAAAAAGGTTAAGGGTTGTTAAAGTAAGAGAATCGGGTCCATGAGCTACACATACAGAGGGTTGAATAAAAGTTTCAGTTAAGTTTGACGATAAAAATTTCATAATCAGTGTAGGTTTTGATTTGATGTGTACAGTGTCTCTTAGAATGTAATTATGAATTAAATAATATACAATAGACCTTCACAAAACTCAAATAATGCAACAAATCATGTCCAAACTATTGGAATACTGCAACAGCTGAAGAAGGGTTTTACAAACTTTACAAAGTTTCATGAATGAGGGCAAATGACAACAAGCGTCAACTACGCTGATAACTAAAAACCTCTACATATATGTAAGACATGCCAGCCTTTGTGTTATAGTTAACACACACACACACAATATCTAACTTCTAAGAAAATAAAAAACTTAATGAGCAATACTTGTATATTGTCTTCTACCCCACACAAAGCAAAAATGTGTTTTGCAACATTTTTTTCCCCTTATAAAAATACGAAAACAAAAGCTGAAAATAACTAACACTTTGGCTCCTTCACTCCTAAAGCAGTAAAAACAGATGTGCAAAATAAAGGCACTTACCTTATTCAAAGCATCAAGTCATGAATTCCATACAAAGAGACAAAAGCCAGATCACTATTCACGACTCCCAGTGAACATTAAGAAAATTTATAATGGAACCAACCAACAGTCCGTAAGTCTGATAGTCAAAATTTGCTCTCATATTTTACCTCTAGCTCTGATGCTGGATCATTTTTTTGAGTTCCTCCATTAATTCTGAGCACTGTCATTGTGTGTGCTGTTCCTATGAGAAGGGTGAAACATTAACCAGAGAGATCAGTCCATTTCCTCTGGCTGGTTATAGTCATCCTGTGGTCACTCCTATTTCAGTCACCTCCAACAACATGGCTGAAATGATTTAAAACGGTCAACATACTTCCAGTCCTAACAAATATGACGCATTTAATAAAGCAGATTTGCACATGAAGTAGAAGTGAGTATGAAGATGATTGTTTTATGAAAAATATCTATTGACAGGCAGGAAGAACTTGTAGACACACGGAACAATTATTTTGAGGATTTAATATAGTTCTTATAAATTCACTTGTGGTTAGGATCCATAATGTAATAAAACAGGAAGAAAAAAAAATCTTTGTGCCTTTCCACTGGTTCTGTACCAGTCCAAGCTCATCAACACATTTATGGTCTATTTTTCAATTGTAGTGTATTGAAAGCAAGATTAATGTCTATGAACAATCGGGAGTTGGGCTACTAAAGATTTTTCTCCAGGACTTTCCCGCTCCCAAATATGGTTAGAAAACTTAAAAATCTGCTAAAAGTCAATAGAAATGTTCTCTGATGTTCTTGAAATACTACTTTTCTCAACATGCTTAGAACCATAAGGGTTCAGGACTTTATGACAGAAAATGTAAAAATATTTAAGATACCTAAAAGGACAGATTTCCTTATTTCGAATTAATCACACAAGATGCTGTCGGAAATGTTCACATATCATGCTGGATACCATCTAATGGATCTTCGGGTTTTTGCACTAATCTGTGGTGTCTATGTTAGATCAAGTGCTGCTGCAGTTCTGTATGTCTTTTAAAGACTTGTTTAATTTCAATTAGGAAAGGAAAGTACTTCTAAGTAAAGTCCAAGTATTTTCTCTTTACACATGCATGAGGCCACAGAAACATTTGCAAAAGTAGTTTGTTTTAATTTTCAAAAAAAAAAAAAAAAAAAAGGTCTTAGCAGTCCCTTCAATAGCACAAAAAGTACAACTCAAACAAGTTAAACATTTACAAAGTTTTGCATATTATCAAGGTGATTTTAAATGCCACAAGTTACAGCCACACATATAAAGTAACAAAAAAAATATGAATACAGGATTATTCTTTTACCAATATAAACATCCAGGCCTCTGCAACAGCATCAAACGAAGGCCCACTTTTAAACAACAAACTTGTTTTTGGTTATAGAGTTGCTCTTAGTTGCAGTGTCTGCATGGGCTTGATATCCAATGACAAGTTTCTGCGGGAGCCCGAGACTTTCTTTATACTTCTTACTGAAAGGAAAGTAATATGAGGGAAGTGAAAAACTTCTTGAAATCCTAAATGACTTTGGAATATCACCAAAAGAAAACAAACAGTGTTTATCTTTTCAAAATCACACCTCTTTTGTTTCAGTCCATTGGTTGCCGATTGCTGCCTACATTAAGTTCAAGGTACTGATGCTTTTCTGGAGAACAGCCAAGAAATCTGCACTCTTCTACCTACAATGTTTACTCCTGATTTCTGTGGTCTGAAAGTATGTGCCCTAACCAAAAACAAACCCTAATCTGCTCTGATTGGTAAACAATTTTAGAATAAATCTTTTAGATTTAGTAGAAAACCAATGTGTTCACTGTATAGATTCAGTCCACGGAGAATCTTGTAGTTGTACAATATATCCTAGCAGCCAAAGACTGCAGACCGTTCCCCATCCATCTGATATGATGGATAATTAGCTTCATTAGGTTGCTAGGCACAAATTCCTGTTCCATGATCATTAATGTTTACAGCACCATGAGTGGTTAAATGCTTACATCTGGCTCTGCCTGACATTATTGAAAAGATGTTCAAATCTATAAAACCAAACACACACACACACACACACATAATATAACAAAGTACTACATAATAAAATTGAGCATCTTTTGAACAAACTCTGACAGAGTAAAACGTAAGCAATCACAGAATCTAAACTTCAGCAAAGCATCAAAAACAACATACTTTTTAAAAAGTTTAGAACAACTTAATTAGCAAAAATTAGCATGTTGGCCAGCTAATGCTTATATTTGAATACAACTCAAAGCATCCTTACCCAATGTATGTCACTGTCTCACAGTTCTCAGCATTGGAGGTCCAGATGGCAATTTTGTCCCCTTTGGCACGAATATTGATTACACTTCCACAGATATCCCGACTGAAGGAGCCAAAGCCCTCTCCAATAAGACACAACAGCTGCCACATGAACAAACATTTATTCAGCGTAATCTTTTGCTGTAATTTAAGCAACTTCCTTTGCATGATACAATTAGAAAGATGTGAATCACAACAGACAAAACAACCTAAATCCAAAGGTTAAATAAGGCAAGTATATTTTCTTACGGTTTCCAGCCAAAAATGGTCAAGTTCTGTGTGTCTGTGCTGTTTGGCTAGAGTAATCAACCAGCGGCCACCACATTTATTACTCCTGTCTTCCCACATGGGTTCAATGCCATCCTGTAAAGCAACAAAGAAAATGCTTTCCAATTATTCATAGATTAAATCATCAAAAACTGTGAGCCTATTTCAACACAGACCCAGGAAATTAACAGAACTAATTTTACACAGCTATGTGAACCATCAACAATACTTTAGCCATTAACAGGACAATCATATACAATGTAAATAAAATATATGAATAAATAATAGGCATAAAGGTATGATCTGTTCACCTTGAACATAGAGTAGTCACAGCCAGAGGAGAGTTTGCTTGGCGGCTGTATGTTGTTGTATATTCTGAAACAAATACTGTAATTTTCAGACAAATTTTAATACAACATCTGTCAAGTGTAAAGTCTGAGGCCTTTCAGTGAAGAAAGTAGTGATTTTTGCAAATCACGAGGTTTCAAGGACTATGATCACAAAGATATTTCCGATTTGTTGAAAATACATCATGATTTCTCTAATGAAAACTGAGATTTAAAAACTGTGATTCTTAAGAGCTTTAGCTTTGCTGTGGTTCTTAGTGGGGCAGCAAAATTTGGCCAAAACTTATATTGTGTGACTGGTTTATCATACTGCTGCTGTACAGATATACAGGCAGACCAAAAAAAAAAAAAAAAAAGTACACACTCTTCCACAAAACTACAATAACTGCTTTTTAAGACATTTTTGAGACAGTTCATTAGGTAAATAAAAGTAAGTAAATAAAAATAGACTGAAGACAACATAGCTTGATTTGCACTTCAATGAATAAAAATGTTGAAAATCTAAACCTTTGAATGTGCTTTAAGTATATACACACCCCCGAGACCTAGACTTAAAATGTAAATCTGAGCCGTTTCAACTGAAAGACTAGTCTTAAAACATGTCAGTGCCTTTGTTTTGTCTTAGGATACACACCAGTAATCCGCTTGTTAAGTCTGACGTCACGCGTCAGTGGAGACCACGAGAAAAGAAAAGGTGGAAATATACTGTATTCACAATGTCACACACTACCAAAAAAAATATAATACATACCGAAATCCCAGATTGGCAGACCATAAAAATATAAATATAAAAGTTCTTGTTTTCTAAGACATGTTTTAAAAAAAATAACTTAAATGTCCTAATTGAACTATAATAATAATAATAATAATAATAATAATCCTGGCTTAGGCTAAGCCCTGTCTATGAAACTGGGACATAATATAGCAATAATAAAAGTAGTTAAAAAATAATAATAATAAATAACAAAATAAAGGTAAATGATTGAATAATATTGCTAAAATTAATGAGGTAATAGTATGTGTGCCCACCTCAGGCTGTTAGCATCACTCAAGTAGATAGAACGTTATAGAAACTGTAATATTTTGAACAGCGTGTTTATTTTGAAACTGTCATAAAAAAATTTAACAAGAAAATATTGTTTTATTTAAATGTTTTCTTCACAATACAAGAGTTATTTTTAGAATTGCTTATTGTTCTTTAAGCGATGCACTCTCTGTGTTTAAGTGGTAGAAAACCGTTAAAGGAGCCGTATGTAAGAAATGTATTGTAATAATCATAAAATGTCTCTGTTATGTTCAACAGGCATTAAGAAAACATGTTCAT
>JAUMHE010000048.1:20810244-20822780 GCA_032359235.1 Enteromius mattozi
ATAAATGCAGCCTTGATGAGCAGAAGAAACATCTTTAAAAACCATTAAATATCTTACTGTTCTAAAACTTTTGAACGTTAGTGTATGTTAGAGAACTTTAACATATTTCAAAATAATAAAACATTATGGTTAATTTACAGCATGTTTTATGAACAATTCTTTGTCGCTGCAAATTCATTTTCAGCATGGAATTACTTTTCAGTCCTTTACTTTCGGTCTCTATTAGTCTTTAAGATTAAATATTAATGGGGTCTGTTAATTTCAAGCACTATGAAATACTTTTTTAGTCTTTATAATCGTGAATGAAATTGCTCTTTGGGATGTTAGGAGCTGAGGAGGACATAAAGATGTGGTTAAGTCATTTTCTCCTATGTGCTGATATTTGTCTTTTACCTGTAGGTGTTCCTTTTTTTTTCTTTTTTTTTAGAACCAATAACCTTTTGGCATTACAAAGTCTTACTGAAAATATTAAGTATTTATTCTGTGTGGGGTCAACATTCAACAATGTCATGGGTATTGTTTTTATATTTTTAATTGCTACTTTTCATTTTTTAATTTTAAAGCTTTTTAACGATAGACTTTTAGAGTTATTTTGTTAAATACCTTGTTTATGTCAGGCTTACAACTGCAAAATTCTTTATTATGAGTGCCTATCTCCAGAAATCACACATTTCTTCTAAATGTAACAGAGTCTGTCAAAAATTACACATGGGCGTTTTGGACACGTAAGAGTTTACAGGAGGGGCCCTCTGATATAGATTGTGCTCAGGAACTCTTGGACCGCAGCACTCACACCATAGTCACACCTTCACACACAGCCTGGATTCTGAGCAGACAGGTAAGATACTTAATCACTATCAGATACGTAATCACTATTAAACCATACTGTGATTAATGTAAGGATAAATTTGCTTCAGTTTGAATATTTGGCAGGGGCTTAGTATTTTCTGCTTTACGTGAATCCTTAGGTTTTAATAAAAACTGAACTGATTCCCATAAGGGAGCACAAACATTAGGCTGTTCAAAAGAACATCATAAAAGCAAGATAAGAGTATGTGCCAGATAGTCTGTTCATGTAAGGAAATGGTGGAGATAAGTTATATGACTTTTAAACGTTTTAGAAAACTGGACATTGTTAAAATGTTGTTTATTTTGATGTTTATCAAGTGTTAAAAACGTGATGAAATAACTGATGCAAACTACAAAGCTGTTTATATATATAATATATACATATATAGAGAGCGAGAGAGATTCTTTTTTGTTTATTTTTTCACTCTTATGGTTTTTAACTTTTACGTTTACATAGTTAAAGTACTTTTATGTATGCATTTTATGTACCGTAGTCTTACCCTCTACTAACACATTTGTAGAACACGTTACATACAAAGTGTGTAATTCTGAGTGCTTTAAATAGGCATAATGAATAAAATAAGAAACTGATGATTTTCCGACATTTAAGCTTAAAATGGGTTTAAACGAATTAATAAGAAAGACAATATATCAATAAAAAGATGTACATTGCAATAAAACAATGAAGAACAAACGTTAATATATTTTGCATCCCTTTATTTATGGTTTTATTTTGTTCCTTATTTCCTCTTTTTCTATTGCCATATCTGATTTATTTATTTATTTTTTAAATGATTTCCTTATAAATAGTTAATGATCTGATATATGTAAGTACTTTGAGCTGCATTTTATATATGAAAGGTTGTATACAAATAAAATTTATTATTATTATTATTATACTCCTGATAACAGAAGCACAGTGCACATTTAAGTCTTTCACAGCTGAAGTCTGAATAATTAAGGCAATGGTTGTTTATTTCATGCACTGGGTAATTACTAGTTAGGACTGAAAAAAAAAACAGCTGATAAAAATGATCAAATGGGTTTAAATTAGTGCTGTCAAACAATTAATCGTGATTAATCGCATTCAAAATAAAGGTTTTTGTTTATAACAATATATGTGTGTGTGTTGTGTATATTTATTAAGTATATATAAATACCCACACATGTATCTATTTAACGTTTATATATTAAATATATTTATATATTATATAAATTATATGAATATAAATATATACATGCAAATATTTTCAAAATATACACTGTATGTGTGTGTATTTAAATACACATAATAAATATTCACACACATATATTATGTAAATAATACAAAACAAAAACTTTTATTTTGGATCCAATTATCATGATTAATCGTTTGATAGCACTAGTTTAAATCAGTGAGTAACAAAGACTTGCATTTTAAAAAATTATAAAAAGCAAATGCATGAACTGTTTAATTACATAATGAAACGTGTTTCTATTACATCCATTATTAACATATAGGTCCAGTGCACTGCAGAGTTTAGCTCTAACCCTAATCAAACACACCTGAGCATGCCAATCAGTGTCTTAAGGATCATTAGAAAATCACAGATAGGTGAGTTTTTTCAGGGTTGGAGCTAAACTCTGCAGTGCATTGGACCTCCAGGGTAAGATTTGAGAAACCCCCATATAGATAACGACAAACAAATACGGCATATTACATAATCACCTATATTATTTGTTTCAGGATGTCCTGTGACAAAGTGCTGTCCTTTTTGAAGAGCCTATCAAGGCGAAAGCCACTGGAGCCTGACGGTGAAGAGTCCAACTTCAAGCGTTGCTTAACCACACTCGATCTGGTGGCCCTTGGGGTGGGAAGTACACTTGGTGCTGGGGTATATGTCCTTTCTGGGGAGGTTGCCAGAACAGTAGCTGGTCCCAGTATCATTGTGTCATTCTTCATTGCGGCAGTGGCATCTGTGTTTGCTGGCTTGTGCTATGCAGAATTTGGCGCCCGAGTTCCCAAGACTGGCTCTGCCTACCTGTACAGCTACGTCACTGTCGGAGAGGTGTGGGCCTTCATCACCGGCTGGAACTTACTGTTGTCATACATCATAGGCAAGAACAAACATTGAATGCCAAGCTTTAACTACAATCAAACAGTATCCTTTATTTGAGCTGGCTATTGATGTTCATTAATATTGGCAATGTACTTCACCTAGACATTTGAAGGAATTTAGCCAAGATGAAAATTTCACTCTCATGCCACTTATGTCTTAAATTTCTTCCAGTCCAAACAAAATGGTGATTTAAACAGCCAAAAAAGGGCAAAAAAAAACATCATAGTTAAAAAGTTTCATAAGAAAAACTTTTTTTGGCCTTTTTTTAAAGACAAAAGGTATAAATCTCTGAATTGACCCTTCACAAAACCTCCGCCTCTTCAACTTTTTGACCAATTTTGCAACTTCTTGACCGCTGTTGCCATCCACAAGACCAGTGTGAACATTCAGCCTAATATCTCCTTTTGTGTTTCACAGCAGGTAGAAAATAAAAAGGGATGTAAATACATGAGTGTATTAAGACAATAAAGGATTTGAAAATTGTCATAAATACACATTCAATATGATAATTGCTTTCGGGACGGGTTTAATTGCACACATACCTCATTCGTGTCGTATTCTTCCTCAGAGAAAAGTAACTCCAGCTCTGGTTGTCACAATGAAAATTAGGTTGATAGAATAAAAAAAAACAAGATTTATGTATATGTATCTTTCCTGACCTGTACTTCTGTATAACGTTTACTCGAATCCCATTAATCTGTAAAGAGGAGCAGAGCCAGAGCACAACCAGAGCCATGTTCTTCTACAGGATGCAAGCAGTTTTTAACCGCTAGAGGGGTAGTGTGCAGCTTACTAGCTTTAGTCTAAAAAAGATGAACTTGCCTTTAGCAAGCATCCCAGCTCAAATAAGGTTTTAACTATTCAACATTCTCCAATCATTTTAATCCGTGATATTAATCTTACAAGATTTATTTATTTCATGGAATTATGCATGACTCACCAAATTATTATGTCCTATAAAACTGCTTATCGAATGTTTGAGAACCACTATCAGTTTGTATAACCGAATTGCTTATTCTGAATGACTTTATGACAGGCACATCCAGTGTGGCAAGAGCATGGAGCGGCACTTTTGATGACTTGATTGGAAATAAGATTGCCAGTTATTTGAGTAAAAATACACCAATGAATTTACCTGGCCTCGCTCCCTATCCAGACTTCTTTGCTGCTGGACTTATTCTGATTTTGGCAGGCAAGTTCTATTTACAGTAAATGTCTTGTAGCATCAATAAATGAGTTATGTTAAGATACAGTAATTTGAATCAACATGAGTTAGATTTACGTTTACTGTTTTTAATTTTTAGGTATCCTTGCATTTGGTGTGAAGGAGTCTGCCATTGTCAACAAGATCTTCACAGCTATAAATATTGTAGTCCTGCTTTTTGTCTTGATTGCTGGATTCATCAAGGGTGACATTGGAAACTGGCAGATAACAGAGGAGGATATTTTGAACTACACAATAACTGCGTTAGTTGTATTATTAAGTTTAAACACACATTTTAATTACTTTTGTTATTACCAAAATAATGTTTTTAACATTGCTATTTTATTTAGAAATATCTCAGCCTCAAATGAAACTTTATCCAGTTTTGGAACTGGAGGATTCTTTCCCTTTGGTTTTGAGGGAACTTTTGCTGGAGCCGCAACCTGTTTTTATGCCTTTGTGGGATTTGACTGCATTGCAACCACAGGTACTTCAACAATAGCAATATTTCATCAAATTAAAGTAACACTATGTGCCTGCACCCACACACACACATATCTGTAGACTAAACATGTAATACATGTGCAAATGATGTCACTGCTTTTACTGTAGTTCACTGTAGTTTACACAGAGACAACAAACATTGTTAAAATGTCATTGTAAACACCCCCTCAGCTGACCTATGCTGCGTCCCAATGTGCCTACTTATAATGCAACCTTTTGGTGAAGAAAAAGTACAGACTTTGAGAATTTGTAGAAGTGTAGCAAGCTTTGGGACATACTATCACATCATACCAATAGGAATTTTACATGTTACATGCACCCAGTCATTGTAAACAGGCCTGTCAATCATCTTGTTACAGTTAACATCCCCCACATTTAATTTAATTTAACATTCTACGACCCTGTTGAAAAAAACAGCATATGCTGGTTAGGTATGCTGTGGTTTGAGCTGGTTTAAGCTTGTCATGTGCTGGTCCTAAGTAACTAGCTGTTGATCAGGACCAGCTCAAGACCAGCTCATGACCAGCTCAAACCAGCAGCCATGCTTCAAAACATACCTAACCAGCATATGCTTATTTTTTCAACAGGGGAGTCTTTCGTGTGGAGAACTCTCCTTATATTTTCTGCATAATGATTCGTTTGAAAATGAATAGCCGAACGGATGTTTATAAAAGTTCACATTGTTGTTGAAGATTAAATACAATAAAGACAACATTAAATAAACATTTAAATCTTGTTTATTAGTAACTCAAACCATCCGTCTTTAACAAAATTTTTGTAGATATTTAACACTTTTTTCCCCATGTTTGTTAGTTCTGAACTTTGCAAAAGCATGAGAAATATTAGCCATATTGTGGGAAATATTAGCCATTAGAGCGGCATACTTTTGGCATACTCTTTTCAACATACTATGCTTTGGGACACATTTATTCTAATCTCACATATTATTTAGGATATTTCTGTTTGTGGATTAAAGGGTAACTACACCCCAAAATGATGTCATTAATCATATAAACCATGTCGTTCCAAACCCATAAAAGCTTTGTTTGTCTTTGGAACACAATTTAAGATATTTTAGATCGTAGCATTTGAACCAATCAGGCGCAAACTATTTGTTACATTTAACAAATAATCTTTAATACCGCTTTACCCAGCCCAAGGGGTAACTCAATCTGCTACCATGCCGAGGCCTTGACTTTCCATGTAACTCAAGATCCACGGATTGTGAGAGATCTCTCTCTCAGCTCTTCTTTCATCTACCAATTATCAGAGTCAGGACATCTTTGGAATTCATCACTCTTCAAACCAGGAAGAACATGATTGCCAATCCAAAACCTTGGAACCATCAGGACTTTGAGACTGCATCGGACCCTCGCCAACGAGGCAATACAAGTATCGTACATATAACTAAACGAAACAGAGGTTAAAGTTTAAAGAGTATTAGTTATAGAACCCATTATGAACGGCACTGATGGTTTTACAGGTGGGCAGTCAGTGGGACAGTCAAAAGCCCCCCCTGTTTTCATCCAATATATCTTAAATTGTGTTCAGAAGATGAACAAAGCTTTAATGGGTTTGGAAAAATATGGGGGAAAGTGATTAAAGACAACATTTTCATTTTGGGCTAGAGTAACCCTTTAAGGACTGTTTAGATCGAAAGTCATTTGCCCCGGATAATTAAAACCACTTCAGAAGTTTTGGAACATAATACTTTTAAAATACTTTTTTCAATATTTTTACAGTCTGTGAGTGTGTGTACATTTTCTATTTTTTTAATCTCTATCTTCTTTATCTAGGTGAGGAGGTCAAAAACCCTCAGAAGTCTATCCCTATAGGAATCGTTGCTTCTCTTCTCATCTGTTTCTTGGCTTATTTCGGCGTTTCGGCTGCTCTCACTCTCATGATGCCCTACTACCAACTAAATGTTCAGAGTCCCTTACCTGTAGCCTTCTCCTATGTGGGCTGGGATCCTGCAAAGTATGCTGTGGCTGTTGGATCTTTGTGTGCTCTCTCAACAAGGTGATGCAACACATATTGACCCATAAGGCACTTACTACGCCAGACTCATACTGTTAGGACTATAAAAAGCGGCATTGCGTGATCAGTAAGAGAATAGTAGAGCTAATGCTCATGAACTAAAAAGGAAAGCTGTTCATCAGTTAGCATCGTAAAATTAAATGTAGTATACATAATACAGGACTCTATTGTCAAACACAGTTGCCAAGGATTGATGTTGATACAGGATATATCATAAGGTAAGTTAATTATTTAACATAAGTAGTGGATATAGTCAAAACAGTCCTTTTTTATCATTAACAGGCTGTTTTATTCTTTGGTTCTTTAGTCTACTAAACCACAAATACATCCAGGTTCACTAGGCTCTCTATGGGAAATACTTTTTAACTTACAGTAGTTAAATGTAGAGTGAAAAAAGAGCAACTATGAGAAAGTAGCAAGTAATTTGCTCAAAATACTAAATGAAATTAAACTACTGAAACAATATTGTAATGCAGTTTGTTTACTACTCTACAGTCTGCTGGGGGCCATGTTTCCTATGCCCCGTGTGCTGTTTGCTATGGCCAGAGATGGACTGCTGTTCAAACCATTGAGTAAAATGAGTTCCAGACAGAGTCCTGTCATCGCCACAATTTCTTCTGGAATAATAGCAGGTAATTCTCTTTGAAAATACATGCCAGTAATACACCATGATAAAAGTAACTAATCTACACGACATACCCTAGGTAACATCTAATCAAACCCTGTACTGTCAAAATAACCACACCAGCCTCTTGTCTTCATTTAGTTTTTGCCTCTGTTATTCTATTAGTGAACTATTTGTGTTTTTAGCAATAATGGCCTTGGTGTTTGACCTGAAGGCTCTAGTAGACATGATGTCTATTGGGACACTCTTTGCCTATACCCTTGTAGCCATCTGCATCTTGATTCTCCGGTAAGCTTCAAACTCAATACATAACATAAATGATATATAGAATAATTAATGAACAGTATCATAGATTTTATGATTGTTTATTCCTAATTTACAATTTTACTGTGTACCGAAATATGTAATGCCACCTTATTTTGTAAATATTATATATGTCAAATAACAGTTATCGCTTTGTTTTCAATTGACAATTGAAACAGCATAAACAATATTTCAAAATATTTGTTGACAACAAAACATAATTAAGGAAACATCATTTTCTTGAGCAAACGTTTATTCTTTGTCATTACTTCAAGGCAATTAATTATGATCTTATGTGATGATATTACATTCTGTGATTCTAATGACAATCCACACTTATTTTAAACTCATGTTCACATTTTCAAGACAGAATTGATGATGCATTACTGTATAAAAAGTTTTCAGTAATTTTTCCCATCTGATTTGAGTTTTATTACTGTTCAATAATTCTGTTTGATTTTTATTCAAGCTTATTTTATTCCTTTCCTCCTGAATTCTGTTTAATTACTTCTGTGTATGGTTTTCTCTTGGACTTATTTTTTATTTGGATAACCCCCCAAAACCTCACCACACCCATCACAGACAGAATCTGTTCAGTTCCAGTTCTGTTTAGGTCCACAGCTCTTTCCCCTCTCTGTGGTTTCCGCTCTGCAGGTCCAGGACCACTGGTCATGCTCCTGCAATTCTTAGGTTAATCTGGGCCATTTCAGTCCATGACTCTGCCTTGGCCCTACGATTCTGCTACACCATGGCTGTCTGATTCCTTGTCTTCATTGTGGTCCTTTCACTGAGGCCCCTTGTCCTTCCAGCCTTGTAATGGTCTATTGATGCACAGATTTGAGTCTGTCTTTCAGCTGTGCCTTGGCCCTCCATCCCTTTGATGTCACGGTGGTCTTCCTTTTTTAGTCTCTGCCATTGATCTGTGTCCCGCTGGCTCCACCTTTGTCTTCTGTTCCTCTGATGTGCCACCTCAAACTAAGTCATCAGTGCCCGTGATCTGGTTCCACCTTCTTCACCTCAGCAGTTACTTCTTAGGCATTTGATTCCTAGGCTCTGTTATGTTCAGTATTTCCCCAGTGTTGATTCAGTCTATCATCCACTGGTTTCCCAAGTTTCTCAGTATGCCCTTGTTTGTTTCTATGATTTCTGATCATGTTTGTCACTTGTTTCTATTTTTTTAAATCATTATCCTGTATATTTATACGTCCCTGTCAGATGTATTTCTTTCACAAGCTGTTTTGTTTTATCCCCATTGCACTGCCTTTTTTTTATTTATCTGCATGTTTCAGTAAAGTGCTATGTTTTGATCCACACATCAGTTTCTCCTTCGTTTCCAAAAGTGTTTTTGCCTGTGCTGGTATTAACAATGTGCAGTGCACAGTAAAACAAATTCACAATGTTCAGAGCAAAAACAAATGTTCAGCAGCAGTGCTTAATGTATATTAGTCACAATAATAACAGATCTGAACTAAAATAAACAATTTTTTGTCTATACAGATATCAACCAGAACTAGCTGAGATCAGTGAGAAATCAGAAGTTCAGAAGAAATGGAACCCTTTTTGCCCCCCTAAAATTGCATCTCCTACAAGTTCTAAAGCTGTGTCTGTGCTAACCATATTGACCAGTGAGTTTACATTTTATCCATTTTTATCATTGTATTATTAGTGTATGATTATGTTGAGGAAGTGTAGCTAATGTATCCGTAAATTGGATATGCTGGCAGGATTTCTTTTTCTGTTTTTTACATCTAGTCTAAAACACAATACAGGCCTATGAAAAGGAACAAATTATGCAAATTAGTATGCGCGTTTAGTGGTTTACAGTCAAACCAAAAATTATTCAGACACCAGATATAATTTTAATTTTAATAAATCTTTTTATACTGGGTGCAGGACACTACTTAATTAATAATAAATAATTATTACCACTTTGTTGCAGCCATAGTTCTTTGGAAAACTTTAGAATTAATAGAAATTCCTAGCTTAAAGAAAATCCTAAGTACTGTAACTGCTTTTCTGGAAATTATGAAAGCATTGTGGTTTGGTTTTGGTTTGACAAGAATGCACCATTGATAGCAATAATTAACAATATTTTTATCAATTTTATTTTACAAATGAAATTCACTGCAACTCTTGGTCATATGGACAGGTGCGTAGTAAAAAATGGAAGCAAATTATTCTAAATATCAAAAATAGCCAATGTCATAGCGGGATCAGAAAGTGAAATATAACCAGATCAACAATCAAGTGCGTTTAACCTACAGTAAATTTATGCTAAAATGATTTCATGCTAATTCTCTCTTCTCCACTTTATTTTTACTTTTAATGTGATTTCTAGTTGTGTTTGCTGTTATCCTGAGCGTAATCATCACTAAAGGTGTACAAGCTGGTCTGATTGAAGAGTGGTGGATGATTCTGATTATCACTTTGGTTGCCGTGGCATTTGTCGTGACTATCATCATTATTTGGCGACAGCCACAGAATGGAAACAAAGCTGCATTTATGGTAAGCTGCCACTCACTGGGTGAACATTTTAGCAAAAGTAATATACATAAAATGTGCAAATATGTGTATTCTAACAGTGGTTCTCAGGTAGTATTGCTTCAGATCCCAGATTTTACATTTAACAACCCAACAGAGTATCAAAATGACAAAATTATTTATCAAGAATAAAGGTTTAATGAAACTTAAGTCATGAAATGTATTAAAGGGGTCATATGATGTTGCTAAAAAGAACATTATTTTGTGTATTTGGTGTTATGCAATGTGTTTATGTGGTTTACAGTGGAAAAAACACATTATTTTCCACATACTGTACATTATTGTTTCTCCTCTAAGCCCTGCCTCCTGAAGCAGTTCGATTTGTACAAAGCTCATCGCTCTAAAAAAGTGAGGTGTGATCTGATTGGCCAGCTATCCAGAGCACTGTGATTAGCCGAATACCGCAAGAGTCTGATGGAAATGTTACGTCCCTTGCCATAATGTGATGCCGTGTCCCGGCACTATACAATACAACAAGCACTAATGTTACCCTTCACTGCTCAAATCTCATGTTTGAATAGTAAGTAGTAGGTTCTTTTAACAAGAAAACGTAACCTACTTAAAGGTTGTGAGTCAGAAGCGCCAGATTTTCCTTGCTGGAATTGCTCCACTTTATATTCTCTGTTTACAGCCAGTATAGTCTACTCTCCAGGTTCAGGAATCAGTCCTTCGTAAATGCACTGAACACACTCTAATATTTGTGTTGAACTGTTCTGGAACAGTGTTGGAAGCGCTTTTGGAAGCACAAAGAAGTTTCACTTTCACAAAGACACACACTGTCTCCTGAACATGGCGTCCCGACAACACTAAAGCAAGAATAATAGTTCCACCTTCATTCTTTGCAAAAACCTTTGGGCGGTGTTTGAAAAAAACAAACATTTGTGATGTAGAAAAGTGGAGGCGTGTTTAAATGAGCTGTTTTACTTTTGTAAAGAATATCTCTTTGGTTTTAAAACTTTAATCTTTGCAACTTTAGGGATCTTATCTATGCGCTCATAGCTTGTAACACTCCAAAGAGAAAGTAAAACTTGAAATTGCATAATTTGACCCCTTTAATATTGCCATGCATAAGTCAAAATAATTTTATTTTAGAATCATTTTCGCATTTTTTCTGTAGGTCCCACTTCTGCCACTACTCCCAATTTTCAGTATATTCATCAATGTCTACTTAATGGTCCAGCTGGGGGGTGAAACCTGGATTCGCTATGCAGTGTGGATGGCAGTGGGTAAGACAACATGACTATTGAATCCTATATACAGTTTATATAGCATTGTCTGGAAATGAGTGTGTAAGGATGTGACTATGAAAACTTATGAAACTCTTTCAATTAGAATTCAGTCAGCAAACATGTTGCAATACTATTTAATAGGCTTTAAACTAACAGGCAAGGTTATATGAATAGGCAGATATACCATGTATCATATTAAATAGCCAAGTGGCATATGCAACTGTTGCATTTATGAACGCAACCTTCGCTGGACCAGTACCTATGTGAGGAATGAATATCATTTGCAGGAGTGTTTTACCAATTTTTATCCAAACACTTGACATGTATGTACAATCCTGCTTTAACCAGTCATTGTATGTAATAAGTCTAATTTTATTTTCTAACGAAACAGGCTTGCTTATCTACTTCTGTTATGGAGTGCACTTCAGTGTACAGAAGAAACGCAACAAGTCTTCCAAACATCCCATCAGTATTGAGACAATTGATGTTAAAATGGAGGACAAGAAAAAAATAGGATCTACTTCACCAGCTCTACAAACCAAGTTTTAAAGCCAACATTAATCTCTAGTGCTGGCTGCTCCTGAGATTCCTGAGATTTTTGTTGTGTACTGAAATTTAAATTAGTATAAGGATGCATTCATGACAAATTACGCCTTTGTGATGAAAGTATGAAACTTAAGGGTATTTTTTATATACAGTGGGGAAAATAAGTGTTTGACACATAAGCATTTTTATCAGAAAGGGGATTTCTAAGTGGGCTATTGACACAAAATTTCCACCAGCTGTAGCCATCAAGCCAAATATTGAATTCATACAAAGAAATCAGAACATTTAAGTATACAAGTTGGGTCATAATAAATAAAGTGAAGTGACGGCAGTGGAAGACAAAAACGCAGAAGCTGAGTAGAGGAAGTGGGCGATATTTAAGGCCACGGAGTAGAGTTTGGCGGGGTAACTGGCGAGGAGATTGGTAGCAGCTGCGATCGTTCGTGCATGGTCCTCCTGAAATTCGATTAACAAATCGTCATTTAGGTCAGGTGATTGACTGGGCCATTCAGGCAACTTGATTTTCTTTGAAACCACTTCATCGTTTCCTTGGCCTTGTGTTTGGGATCATTGTCTTGTTGAAATGTCCACCCTCTTTT
>JAUMHE010000048.1:20822852-20834768 GCA_032359235.1 Enteromius mattozi
CTAATGTTTATCAGTACATTACAGAAAATAATGAACTTTATCACAATATGCTAATTTTCTGAAAAGGACCTGTATATATTCTTTTCCCTCAGATGCTGGAGCCCAAATACTACAGACTCAGACATTGATGCAGCAATGGCAGAACTCCTGCAACATGCTCCAGGAGGAGCTGGGCTGGTGGATATAAAAATTGAGCCATAAACAACTTTCACAGACTCTAAAAACATGTGTTAACCATAATCCAGTATTTTTGTTGTTTACTTGTTCGATTTATGGTTGTTTTAAAGTAATGCAACACTGTTAGGGGGGAAAAATTGTACTTCCATAGCTCTGACTTTCATAAATCAATGGTGGAACACATGAATCATGCTCCTGGAAGAGCTGGTGGTCATGGACTCTAAAAATAGATACATGATATAACTATGATCCCGTACTTTTATTTTTTTGTTTTAAAATAACCGCTTAAAATGTAATGTTAGTGTATTAATGTAAAACTGTTAGAATTAACCACATTCTATTTTTGTTTCCTTTTTTTTTGGATAGTAGCTGTTTAACAAATGGAAGCCAAATGCGAAAAAAGTTTATATTCACAATAAAATATGTTGATAGTAACTTGATAGTAATAATTATTGAATCATTTAACATACTGGTGTGCTATTATCTGCTGCCTGTCAAAGATACTACAATTATTAAATATCCATTTGTTTGGGGTCTTAACAAATTCATGTTTCATGTTTGTTTTTTTAATAAAAAAAAGTTTTAAAAACAGTTACAACAGGACCTAGAAAATGAATTATAAGCTAGAAGATAATTTGAAAAAAAATGAAGCCAGGTGTCCTTGAGGAACCCCTGAGCTGGGAACCCCTGGTCTATTACACCATGACCAGGGACACGACGTTACTGTCAGACTGATGTTTGCTGGGAACTAGAACTCTTAGAGCGCTGCATTTGACAGACAATCATAAGGCTGATGATTAAAAAAACTACCTAAACTGGTTTAGGTATTGCTGGGTACAGATACTTCCAGATGTCTTGTGGTGCCCCAAGGCTTGATTTAGGCCTATTTTATTACTTACTTCATTGTGACACTTTACTTGTTCCTTGAACTTACTTCTCTTCAGTCCTTTGTTTTACTACCATTCTATATTTTCATTATAAACACTTACTTCATAAACTCCATTGTGCTGTAGTTACTGGTGCCCATAATAAACTTTGGCCCATTTTGTGTTTCTTGCTTCAGAGAGCTAGGTGGCAGTGTTTGCATCATTGGACTGAATCGCAAGCAACACATTTCAGAAGAAGAAATCCAGGGGTTCTGTCGATATTTACAAATTGAACAAGGAGCGCTTCTTTACGGACATTTTGGGTGATTATTAAAACTGTTTGTATTATTTTGTTGTGTAAGAGCAATTGTAGAATGTCATTTTGTAGTCGTTTTATTTGTTATACGTGTAAAGTAATGAAATAATCAACAGTGCCAAAGTTAATCAAACCATTAGGCGAAGTTACCGGTAGTTATTTATCCTCGTGCGACACCTTTCTCGCTGGTGTTTACATCTGCTCCTTCACGACAAATGTAATTGCTTTGAGCGGTTTTAGCGTTTAAAAATGCTTTTGGCAAACGTAATATTTAGCTATGGGTTAGCTCCGCGGCTAACTGTACCAAGGAGGTTGTTTATTTTGATGGTTTATTATTCTAAACCATTGCCAGACATGTGCAAGACATATTTCATGTTAAGACAGGTGCAGTTTTAACAAAATACGTTAATAAGGCCCATATAGCCAATTTTAGAAAGTCTTTTAGACCACAAAACCTAAGAAAATTTTTATGCTATGGTAATTTAACAGTCCTGGGGCCGGTTGCATAAAAGGTTAAGACTAAGTTAGTCTTAAAAGTTAGTCAGATCATTTTTTCTTTAAGACTGGTCACAGTTTTTTTTTTTTTTTTTTTTTTAATTCAGTTACATAAAAATGTAGATTAGTCTAAGTTGAATCCAAAAAATAAAACAGATTACTCTTGGCTAACTGCTAGTTGGTCAGACTAGCTCTTAAGACACTGTCTTAACGTGAAGGCTAAGTTTACGCAGCTGGCCCCTGGTATTATGAAATTCTTGCAAACCTTATTAATGTGTGTGGCATCACCCTTGTGTACCAAATCAAAGTAATGTTGTGCAACAAACATAAAGAAATGTATAGAAGAATAAAATTAGGTCATTATATTGATTAGTAAAACAATGATTGAAAATAAATCATTTAATTTGACATTAGTTCAAAGTGCACTATTTAAAATTTTTACTTAAATGTTTACAAGTAAAGTGTATGCTCTCTGTGACTCTGTAAAGACTTGGTGCCACTCTCAACCTAATTGCATTAATAGCAATGACTATAAATAAAGTATATTTTCCAGTCTATACGGTTAGTTTGGTCACTTATACTATTCTTCAAGTGTATTTTTGGTTCTTTTTTTTGTCCAATTCTATGTAAATCAGTGTAAAAACTATATTATATTTTCTTTGTTGTTTTCTGTGTTACATAATAACATATACATGTTATATAATAAAATCTGTAATATAATAATATCATCCATGGTATGTTTGTATTGTTGTAGTACATCTTCTCCCAGTTTAAGAAATCCACAATCAAACATAATAGATTTGCCTTTTCTGACTATGTAAAATCTCAGACTGCTACATGATTGTCTTTACTGTCTGTAAAGGTTGGCGATGGACACATTAGATGGCGGTGCCAGTGAAGAAACAAATGAAGCCGAGACTGTTGGTGCTCAAAGCCTATATGCAACGCTCGGCTTGTCATCAGAAGATGTGGATGCACTTGCTCAGATTCCTGAAAGTGAAATCAGCGTAGAAACCCTCCCTTATCTAATAATGCAGCTCAAGGCGAAGAGAGCCCAAAAAGAGTCAGCTCCTGCAGACACCGACTACAGAGACAAGTCCAGAATTTCACAGGAAAAGCTGAACACACCCGAAAGATGCACCAGTGACAGATGCAGAAGCCCCTTGACTTCCAGCTCAGCGCGGCACTCAGGGAGCCACGGGAGCCATGAGCATCATGGGAGAGGGGATGGGCATAGGAAGGTTGAGAGGTACACAGGAGGAAGAAAGGACCTGGGTTACAGGAAGTCGTCCCGAGAAAGACAAAGCACGGATCATGTGACTGAGGAGACAGAGTCTGGTGATATCCCAATGGTTTTCCCACACAAATGCTCTCTTTGCAAGTGTGTGCTGAATTCCATGAAGGTAGCTAGCAAAAATAAAACAATATGCAGTAAACTGCGTACCACGATAAAACAAACAATTAAAGTTAAAACAACAAAAATACCTAGAAATGATTAAAGTGCCCCTATTATTGGTAATGAAAGGGTTATATTTTGGTTTTGGGAGTCCCTGACCACAGGGTAAAAAACACTTTCATTGTCTTATAATATGCATTTTATTTTTACCCTATTTGCTCAACGACTCCCAAACAATTCACTCAACGAAACATTTTTCCAAACCCCTCATTTACATCACACCAATCTGCGGTGATGGCTCCAAATGATTGGTTCATTTCCATTTTATAATAAAAGCTATGTTTGTGATTGGCACCTAGTGACAACAAATTAATTCAATGCAAAAAGGCCAACAAGTGGGCGGGCAATACGGCTTGGGATTCATTTTAAAAATTACTTGTTTCAATGAGACAACAATAATTTCATACTCATTGCACTTTCAGATTTAAAACTTTGCAGGATGTTTTCATTCATTTAGAGCTAATAATTTTCAAAAATCCATAGTAGGGGCACTTTAACAATTTGTAAAATCACATATTAGGCTGGGCGTCGAGGCTAGTGGTTTAAAAGAGTACTTTTATGGGTAAAGCTATCCATGCTGCTATCAGCAAGTAGTAATGCTAAATATTGGGAAGTGAGGGATGCAAAAATATGGGTGACGTGAATTGGAGTTTCATTTTGGTTCCATCATAGATATATTTTATGCATATTAGAGATTTCAAGGCTTCAGACATGACTCACTCAATCATACTTTTTTAAATGTTTTTCTTTGGGTCCAAAAAAGTTAAAAAAAAACAAAAAACATATTTACTAGAATATCCAAAGTTAGGCATTTTCATTTAGATAAATATATTATACTCATACCATGATGTATCATTTTCTATCTGGATAAAGGTGTTTATCATAATCTGTTGTATCATAATCCTAAATGCTTATGTTTTGTTTTCTTGACTGTCAGACATGGAAAGACCATCTTTCAGGTGTCCGCCACAAATTACGTGAATCAGAGCGAAGTACTCGCTCATTTCCACCCCCTAAAAGGCCCTGCAGCTCTGACTGTAAGAATAATAATTTCAGTACTTGATTATTGCATTCATTACTAACACCCCAGAAAAGGGTTTTCTGTCTTTTAGCTCCTGCCTGTTAACTTTGATATCATCTGCAAGCTCGCATACTCCTAGAAGTTGACAAATGTGGGAAATTACAGCAAAACTTTAACCACAATTTACATTTATTCATTTGCAGACTCAGTTATCCAAAGCCACTTACAAATGAGGAATAAAATAATTGATTCAACCTAAAGAGGCAAATAACACAAGAGCTTGGAATAGTTTTAAATATCATTTAGAATAGTACAAGCTAGAACAGGGAAGGATTAAGGGAAAGTGAAAGCATAGGTATTTATTTATGTATTTATTAAGATGCAGTTAAGTGATCACAGAAGAAAAAAGCCAAAAATATTGATCTTCCAAATGCCTCTTTATAAGTTTGTTTTTGTCCATTTAAATGCTCTCATGATTGTGACCTAAGCTAAAACCTATTGGCAATTTATTAAATACCAATTCTTTTACTATCGTTTACTTCAACTTTCTGGTTAAACAGGAAATACATCAATATATGGAATAAAACTGGCTCATCGTGCCATTTCATAGGGTTTTTAAGTTTTAAAATGTAATTACATTTTGCTTTTAAATTTCACCTGTAAGTTATTTTATTTATAGTACTGTATACATTTTTAGAACAACTAAATTGCTCAAAATTCATACGTTTAACAAATGTTTTCTGTTATTGTTGTTGTTTTAAAGGGGATCAGTACATGTCCACCTCATCAGACCACCTCTACCCTCCTAAGGTAATTTAAGTTGCTGTCTTTTGTTCATTTTTGTTATTTTTGCACTCAAATTGCTTTTTTTTCATTTGGTTATGTTATCCTCAGCCCAATACAAGAGTGGTAGTTGCCAAGTTTCCTATGGGTGCTGTGGCCGTGGGGGAGCTTTTAGAGCTTGGCAAACCATTCGGCACAATTGTGAAACATCTGGTGTTCCCAGCAAAGGTAATTACACACCAGAAAGACATACATTTATTACCTGTGGTGAACCATTTTTTAAATTCATGACAAATTACACCTTTGTTTTGCCCACCATTGTTTTGTTTATTTATTGTGATTGAGCAGTAAATGTTTAAGAGTGTTGCAGCACTTTACTATAACTATATAACTATAACTATACTATGGTTTATCAAAATGTTACAATCTTTTACTTGCACTCACATCTGAAAAGATTTTTAAAACACTAGGCATCATACACTTACCGACTCTGTAAATAGCAAGGAAAACTTTAAAGACTGAAGTTGTTCCTATCACAACAACCTTGCACAGAAACATGCACCTTGTTGTTGCTAGGAGACACATGACAAATGAAAACAAATCTAAAATCAGCTGAAAATATCAAACATGTTTAATAACCTCCGACTGGATGGAATCAAAGGGCGAATTCCAAACAGAAGTGAGCATCCCTATGCCCTACTCCCTTCGAAGGGCAGAGCCCTTGACGTGTGTTCTTTTAAGGGCGTAGGGCATTTCTGTCTCATATAACCGTTTGGAACTCCCTTGATGAAGGGATCGATGGACCAAATGTTACCTTGACAACGCAGTGCTCCCAACAGTTGTTGCAAATAAATATTTATTCTCGTTATTACTATTATTTTTTTTTAAATATTGTCTCGCTGTCTTATTTACTATTAAACTTTTTTGAACTAAATATGCTTAAACTTGCTTACACTACTGTCTTAAATCATGTTTCTACCACTGACAAAATATTCTGTATCACATTAAAATAAAGACAAATTTAATCAGCCTATTCTACTTACGTTTGTATGTGAAGTGAAAATTACACATGATCACAAATGGAAATCAAACACTAACGGACTTCTGGAAGGGCCCTTCGCGAATGGAATCAGTTGATCACTTTTCTTTGGAACGTCCCTACAAATGGTGTCCCCTTCCAGAAGTGCCCTTGAAGGGAGCAAAATAGCAGTTTGGAATCGCCCAAAGTCTGAAGCTAAAAAATCGTAGACTGCGACCGGAATCGTGAAAAAACGTACGTAGTGTATTCCACGCTTTAGATAGCACCGTAAAGATAGTCTGCATGATTTGAATTAAACTTGAGTTGAGTGAAATTAAAGAAATTGTTTATTCAAAATGATAAATTGCTTAAAATGTTCACCCTGGAGCCTTTTTGAGACCCTAAGGATATTAGGACTGTAAATCATCCCTTATGGCCAATATATGTCCATAATTCATAATAACACTTTCTACAGTTAACAAGTCTATCCTCTGTTGTGGTCTCACATCAAAATCCCACAGGAGATAAATTGTTGAATAAAGCCTTTGTGTAGATTATTGTTATATTTTTATCAGCTGCATGGCACCCATTCAGTCATTCACCCATTCACATTCCAGTCACACTCATACGCATCTAGTATAAGTGAAAAAGTTATTTAAAACCCTAATTTTTTGTCTTTATTTATTTATTTTTAAAGGTTTTAAAGGTGCATTCATTTTATTTGCTGTTGTTTGGTAACAGGGATTTTTGGAGTTTAGTTCTCACAAGGAGGCTCAGAATATGGTCAATCACTTCCAGTTGAAACCAGCCTTCATAAAGGAGAACCCATTAATCCTCTACTTATCACCAACAGTGGAAGGCATTTATGTGAGTAGGAACCCCACAGATCATACCCTCTATACTTTGTTAAACAATCTATCCATTTATCATTTTCCTGACATTTATGTTTTGTTTGTATATATTTGATTGACAGACACCACCCAAGTTTGATGTGCCTTCACCAAAACGAACAAAACGTTCAAATGCGCCTTCGGTTGTTTGTTTTTCACGTTTGCCTCCGGGGGAGGGTGTGGAGGCAGAAGTGCTGGAGCTTGCAGGCATGTTTGGTGAGGTGTGGCAGTCAAAGTTCATGGACTGTAAGGTGAGGATTACCATCTTGAAGAACTTGTGATGTCTACTTATACAGTGAGACTCAAGAGACAGTGTAGGATCTTTTAATGTACAAACTAGGGCGCTGGAAAATGTACACTGATCAGCCACCACATTAAAACCACCTGTCTAATATTGTGTAGGTCTCTCTTGTAATGTCAGAACAGCTCTGAATCCACAAGACCTTTAAAAGTGTCCTATGCCCTCTGGCACTCAAGGACATCTTTTAAGTCCTGCGAATTGTGAGGTAGAACCTCAAAGGATTAGATTTATTGGTCCAGCACATCATCTAAATCAGTGGTTCTTAAACTTTTTATAGTCACTTAGGACCCCTAGGCATTTAACGTCCTTCTCCCTTACCCCCTCTCTCACATTATAGTCTCTATAGTCACAAAGTATTTTAAACCTAATAGTAATTAAACCTAACGATCGAATCGCTCATATCAAATCAGACCCTGCAAATTATTATTATTGGAATACTTTATTCACAGATTATTAATCTTAACAACATCAGCACTTTGTGATTGTGTATAGTGTGTAAAACAAAGTAAAGTGTAGATTTCAGTTTATGTAGACTAATCTAATTGCCAAGTCATTTGAATTGCATATTAAGAAATTCTTTTAACCCAAAAAGCAAATTATGCTCCCTTCAAACTGGTTTACTTTAAAATAAAGATCTTGTGTAATCCCAGGCTATCTGTAATCAGATGCCCTTTTAAATGAATAGTCGACCCAAAAATGAATATTCTGTCATCACTTACTTACCCTGAATTAGTTCCAAACCTGTATGAATTTGTTTTGGGTCACCATTGACTTCCATAGTATTTTTTTCCTACTATGGAAGTCAACGGTGACCCAAAATAGCCTGGCTACAACTTCTTTATGTTTACAGAGGTGACGTAATGATGCAGTGCCATGCTCAAATTTCCTGCAAAAACCTACCTATACCACTCAAATTGGAAAACATTACTATAAGATTCCGTTGTGAATTGGGCTACAGTAAAGTGAAAACTTTGAACACTGACTGGTTATGTACTTGCTCAAATATTGATTTCGGATCATTTTTAACCAAAAAAGGTTATGGACTGCAGCTTTAAGAGTGCGATATAATGAATTTTTTATGGTACATTTCAGTATTTCGTTTATGTATTCCCTCCATCACGTACATGTACCCCAGTTTAAGAAGCACTGCTCTAGATAATCTGAGATCTGATTTGGAGGCCAAAGCAACACAATGAGCTTTTTGGAAACTTCCTTATACCATTCATGAACAATTTTTGTAGTGTGACAAAGTGCATTACCCTACTGATAGTGGCCACTGCTATCAGGAAACACCACTGCCATGAAGAAATGTTCATGGTCTGCAGAAATATTTTAGTGGGTGGTACATGTCAAAGTAACATCCACATGAATGCCAGGCCCCAAGGTTTCCCACCAGAACATTGTCCAGAGCAAAACACTGCCTCTGCCAGCCTGCCTTCTTCCCATAGAGCATCCTGCTGCCATCTAATCTCCAGGTAAACAACACTCATGTATCCTGCCATCCGTCTGATCTAAAAGAAAATGTGATTCATCAGACCAGGCAACATTTTTTAATTGCTCCATGGTCCAGTTCTGACGCTCACTTAGATGCTTTGGTGGTGGACAGAGGTCATCACAGCCACTCTGACTGGTCTAACGCCAACGCATAAACAGTAAACAGTTGACGGTAGCTCCTCTGTCTTTCCTTGCACCACTTTTGGCAGACACTAATCACTGCATACTAGGAACAGCCCTTGCTGACCCAGTTGTTTAAATATCACTAGTTAGCCCTTGTCAAAGTCACTCAGATCATTTCAGATTCAGATTTTTCCTGCTGCTGACTGATCACTTGCTGCCTAATTATATATGTCCTGTAACAGGTGCCACTGTAAAATATAATTAATGTTGTTCACTTCTTCTGCGAGTGGTTTAAATGTTCTGGCTGATCGATGCATATATACTGATACTTCACTGAGATTATGCAGTTAAATTTGATCAGTTTATCAAATGAACTTTTACAATTGTGTTGATTTTGATAGCATTGGTAGACATACATTTTGTTTGTTTGTTTGTTTTTCCCACTAAAACTCTTGTATCTCTATGTGTGTGTAGGCCTTGATTGAGATGGTTGACTGGCGCGATGCTGACATCATGGTGAAGTATTACTACAGTAACCCACTGAGGATTCAGGGCAAAAGTGTTAAGGTGTCCATGTCACACATCACAACCCTGAGGTAAGAGACTTCTGATATCTCAAGTCATAAAGAGGTAGAAAGATCAGTTCCAACAGCACCATCTGCTGTCAGTGAATGTGCATTTTCATTGTTCATCTTCATTTTACTATACTATGCAAAACTATGAATGAACACATATGGAATTATGTAGTAAACCAAAAAAAGTGTGAAATAACTCTAGATGTGTTTCATATTTTAGATTTCTCAAAGTAGCCACCTTTTGCTTTGTTGACAGCGCTGCAAACTCTTGGCCTTCACTCAATGAGCTTCATGATCTAGTCACCTGAAATGGTTTTCACTTCACTGGTGTGCATTGTCAGGGTTCATTTGTGGAATTTCTTGCCGCCTTAATGGGGTTGGGACCATCAGTTGTGTTGTGCAGAAGCTGACAGACCTATTTGACAACCGTTAGAATTCATGTTATGGCAAGAACCAATCAGCTAAGTAAAGAGAAACGACAGTCCATCATTACTTTAAGAACTGAAGTCAGTCTGGAAAATTGCAAAAACTTTTAATGTGTCCCCAAGTGCAGTTGCAAATATCAAGCGCTACAACGAAACTGGCTCACATGAGGACAGCCCCAGGAAAGGAAGACCAAGAGTCACCTCTGCTGCTGAGGATAAGTTCATCCGAGTCACCAGCCCAGAAATTGCAAGTTAACAACACCTCAGATTAGAGCCTAGAGGAATGCCACACAGAGTTCTAGTAGCATCACATGTCTACATCAACTGTTCAGAGGAGACTGCATGAATCATGCCCTTATGGTCAAATAGCTGCTAAAAAACACTACTAAGGAAAAGCAACAAGCAGAAGAGATTTGTTTGGACCAAGAAAAACAAGGAATGGACGTTAGACCAGTGGAAATCTGTGCTTTGGTCTGATGAGTCCAAATTTGAGATCTTTGGTTCCACCCACCATGTCTTTGTGCAATGCAGAAAAGGTGAACGGATGGTCTCTAAATGCATGGTTCCCACCGTGAAGCATGGAGGAGAAGGTGTGATGGTGTGGGGGTGCTTTGTTGGTGACACTATTGGGGATTTATTCAAAATTAAAGGCACACTGAACCAGCATCTTACAGCATCCTGGAGCAACATGCCATCCCATCCAGTTTGCATTTACTTGGGCCATCATTTATTTTTCAACAGGACAATGACCTCCAGGCTGTGTAAGGGCTATTTGACCAAGAAGGAGAGTGATAGAGTGCTGCGCCAGATGACCTGGCCTCCACAGTCACCTAACCTAAACCCAATCGAGATGGTTAGGGATGAGATGGATCACAGAGTGAAGGCAAAAGGGCCAACAAGTGCTCAGCATCTCTGGGAACTCCTTCAAGACTGTTGGAAAACCATTTCGGGTTACTACATCATGAACCTCATCGAGAAAATGCCAAGAGTGTGCAAAGCAGTAATCAAAGCAAAGGGTGGCTATTTTGAAAAATCTGAAATATAAAACACGTTTTCAGTTATTTCACACTTTTTTGTTTACTACATAATTCCATACGTGTTCATTCATAGTTTTAAAGTCTTCAGTGAGAATCTACAGTGTAAATAGTCATGAAAATAATGAAAAACCATTAAATAAAAACTTTCGACTGGTAGTGTATTTTTTTTAATGCATTTAAAAAGTACGAGTAATTTGTAATAAAGAATTATTCACTGTATTTTGAAGTGCCCATGATAACAACATCATGCATGTTCATTATCGTGATATATAGCATTACTGAAAACTAGCACTAGTCTAGAAAACTAGTCTAGTTGTAGGTCAAAAAGTCTGTGAAAGTGTAATGTTGCAAAATTCTAAAGTCATCACAAATGCTGTCTTTAAAGCTTAACTTGAATTTACTTTTTAAATATTACTTTAAATGCTTCATTGACTGAAAATCTTTTTTTCCCAGAGAAAATAGCCCAGAGTCAGTGACCAGAAAATCTGACTCAAGCAAGCACAGCAGACAAAGAGAAGAGTCTACATCTAGCAATAAGGACAAAAGTGACAACTCAAACCAGGAAGCCACAGAGAAAGAAGAGTTGATGGAAAGTAAAGACAAAGTTCTCGATGATGAGAAGGGAATTCAGTTGGAGGATGAACCTGGGCTGCTTGAAGAGGGGGCAGAAGGCATTGTGGTTAAAACTGAGGAGAAAGAAAAAAAGGAAGAGGAGGAAAAGATGGAAGAGGAGAAACCGACCACTGGTGAGGAGGAGAACAGAGAGAGAGGTTCAGAGCAGAACCAAGAGGAAGAGGTGAGTTGATAGGTGATGTGTGTCATTTTTAATATGCTTTTTATCCGAGTGTAATATGCAGACACAATTAGTCAAGTCAAGTCAAGTCACTTTTATTTATATAGCGCTTTTAACAATACAGATTGTAGCAAAGCACTGAACAT
>JAUMHE010000048.1:20835783-20881649 GCA_032359235.1 Enteromius mattozi
CCTCTGGCCGGACGCCCAGCACCTAATTTCCAGTTCAATTTTAAACACATGTCAGATTGTGTAAGGACTTATAGTGTTAGTTAGCCATTTCTAGATAGATTTTACTGCTTTTGTGTTGTTTTTTTGCATTTGTCAAATGTCAAGCTTCAGCTCAATATTTTCAATAGTGTGCAGCACAGTATGGGTTTCGTTACCTGCTGGAAAAAACAAACAATAGAAACCATCACAGAAGTTTTTATATGTTTCCATTAAAGCATTACAAAATTCATTTTTGTAGTGTGTTTTGGGCATTATTACTGCTGTTCTATTGGTTCCCATCTGCCAGATTACATCCCACAAATAGAATCCATCAAATACCAGTAGACACCGTTATAGTTTACATTAAACCAGTTACCATCATAACCATTAAATCCAAAGACGCATGAGATGAGTATGAGAAGCATTTCATAGAGACAGGCTGTGTGTGCAGTCCTCTGAATTGGGAATAGTAAATATGCATTATAAACTTATTTCAAATTAGAATCTGTTTGGGAGATAAAATGTGTAAATTACTGTTCATGTACTAATAAAAGCATCTAAAGAATGTATCTTTAATTCTCCAGTGCTGAAGCAGAACCGATAAGGGAGCTCTTGATATATGTTGTTACACAGCTCATGAAGCCGAAGTAATCTAATATTACATGCGTTTTTCTGTAGCATTAATTTACACAGTTGGCTGAAGCAGTGCTGACTGGAGAGAACGCAGATGTGCTCACTTAATTAGTTAATAAGACTGCCACTCAAGGCTGGCTCTCATGCATTTGCTCTGAAACAGAGTCATATTGCATCCACATTGCAGGCTTTTGTGATTAGCAAGTCTCAATGTCTCAAATCAGAATTGTATTTCAATTAATCGCTCAGCCTTAATCCAGGCCAATAGGTGTCAGTACCATGTGCAATACCACTTGTACTATGGGGTGAAAAAGCCAGTATAAACAAAGTCTAAACAAAAATTTACTTTTAAGAAAATGAGAAAATAAGAAAATGACTCAAATGAAAATTCTGTCATTAATCACTCGCCCTCACTTACCCAGTTCATCTTCCGAGCACAAATTAAGATATTTTTGATGAATTCTGAGAGCTCTCTGACCCTCTATAGATAGCAAGGGTACTACCACAGTCAAGGTCTAGAAACATTGCAAGGACTACGGTAAAGTAATTCATGTGAGATCATTGGTTTAACCGTAATTTTATGAAGCTAGAGGATAACTTTTTGCATGCAAAGAAAAATATAATGAATATAATGTCTCCTCCTCGTCACCTCGGAGCCATTTTGGAGAGTATCCACTGAACGTAAACGGATCAGATTTAAGCATAAAAAACGTAGACCACGTATCCGTGTGATGCAGCTGACACAGAACAGCATACGTAGTTTGCATTTATTGACGATGGTAGTATCCTTGCTGTCTGTGGAGGGTAAGAGAGCTCTCAGATCTCATCAGAAATATCTTAATTGGTGCTCAAAGAGGAACAAAGGTTTTATAGGTTAGGAACGACATGAAGGTGGGTAATTTATGACAGAATTTTTGGGTGAACTATTCCTTTAAGAAAGATATACTGAATTATTGTTTTAATGAAGTTTAGTAGTTTCACAACTGTCAATAATTCTGAATGTAGAATGGAACCCAAACCACTACTAATTGTAAATTTATTTCAGTCATGTGGATTCATTCAGATTTACCTACTGTATATCATGCCTGGCACAGTACAAACATGTTGATGGCATCAGACTAAAAGCGATGTATGTGCTTTTATGTCTTATTTCTTTAGGGTGATTTGGATGATTCAGAATTTCCAGAGAACATAGAAGATTTTGTTACATTAGATGAGCTGGACAACAATGCAGGAGGTGATTCATTTCGATTAATTATTAGGAGGTCAAGACTAAATGAAAAAAAAAAACCATTGAACATATACATTTATTAATTGTTTACTAATGTGCATTTAGAAAATAGTGAATTTTCATTTCATACAGAATTTAAATTCAAATCATATACATTTCTCCTGTACTTACGACAGTAACACTTTTTCCTTTTTTTCCCCCAGATTCTTCTATGCCAAAGGTAGGTATCACATCTCTCATGTACACTAAATGTTGGATGTGAAATCAACATGTATTTCCAGTTCAACAGGATGAACAATAGCAATGTGTATTTTTCATTGCACAATCACAGGATTGTAAAGTAGTGGTGGTATGGCCTGTAAAGAAGACCCCTGACTTTATGAAGGATCTTTACAGTCTGTCTGCACCCTTTGGCAGTATGGTGAAGCATTCTTTGTCCGCGTTCAAACAAGAGGTCAGTGTTTTGTGTTTACAGTTGGGTAAAAACTTATATATCAGCAACCAAATTATTATTATTTTATTTTATATTTTTTATTTATTTTTTGGTCAATCGATTATTACCTACATTATTAAATAACTGATAAAAACTCAGATTTCAGTTTTGGTAAAAAAAAAAAGTTTGCATTAGTTATTGCATTATGAGCTAAAAATATAAAAAGAAATTAGCAACAAAAAATAAATGAATTCCTTTCAAATGTGAAAATAAAGTGAGCTTTTTTTGCGGTCAATGCACATAACACAAAACACTGTAATTGCTCCGACAGCCAAAACCGCAGTGGTTGGTTCTCTTGATAGTTAAAGGTCTTCTATCCAGATGTTTTTAACCATGCTACCACATAATATGCTTTCGGTTATACTAATCACAGTTCTCATACAATTTCAGGTTTTGCCTTTAGTTGTTATGCTTGTGTTCCTGTAGGCTATGATCGAACTGGAAACAGCTGAAAAAGCCCAGGAAATGGTGCAGTTCTACAGCAATCACAAGGCAACGATATGTGGCAGGCCGGTGTCTGTTTCCATGTGCCTTACCATGAAAACAATAGAGGTATGTGTTTTAGCTTTAGTTTACTTTTCACAATATTATGGATTATTACTATATTTAACTTTTGTTTGCTACAGCAGTCATAATGTCATAATGCCTTCACTAAAATAACTAAAGTACGTTCACTTAAACAGTTACTAAAATTAAAAAAAAATTGTTGTATTCTTTTCCTCATGTACTCTTAAATGTGTGAGCTTCTTTTCTCCAAAGAACACAAAAGGAATTAGTTAGATGAATGTTAACACTGCTGCACATCCATGAGTAACATCAATAAATGTTATGGATAGAATAAATGGAGGATAAAATAAATACATAAATACAAATAATAAACTGTCAATACATAGATTTTATGTGGAAGGGGGAAAAAAAATCCATCAATACATAAGTTTTTAAATGACTTGCCCTATAACATGTAAAGGCATCAAAATAATTTAAAGATGAGGATATTTGTAAACACTTGAGAATATTGTTATTCCACATGTAAATGATTACCAAATGAAACTAAAATGATTGTGGTGGTTTCAATCCTTCACACTATGTTTAGAGCCCTAGTGGGAGGTCTGTTTTCATCAGCCGTCTTCCCAATCAGAGGTACCGACGACAGAAATACACAGACAAATCTCTCATTAAACTGACTAAACCTTTTGGAAAAGTGACTGGCTACTCTCTGCACAGGTATCAAGGAACGGTACGTATACACACATTTGCCCTCATCAATCTGACTGCAAAAATATCTTACTTATTTTTGTCTTGTTTCTAAAATATCTGAAAATTCTTAAATGAATATGCAAAAAGTAAAATATTCAATTGTAAGTAAAATATTCTTAAAACAAGATTAATTTACCTACCCCACTGGCAGATAATTTTACTTATTTTAAGCAAGATGCAATTAATTAAAAAAAAATTCTTCCCTGGAAACTAGACTAAATATATTTATTAAATATTGTCATTTTGTTTATCTAGAAAATGCAACTGAATTTAAGAATTTTTAGATATTTTGTTTTTACTAGAAACAGGACAAAAATACTAAGTAAGATGAGCCATGTGTGATGAGCAGCAGAGCAAAATCTTTGAATATTAACTTTTTCTAGAGTGTCATCATAACACTTTAATGCTATTTTTCTTTACCCTGTGCCTCTACTTGTTACTTCTCAGTGTTACATGCAACTGGAAAGTACAAAGGCAGCTGAAAAGATGGTTGCGCAGTACAGTCGGAGGCCTTGCAAATTTTGGGGGTCAGTGCTGAAGATAGCTATTTGCAGGAAAGGGGATTCTCTGATTCGCTGGTAGGTGAATGTGCTTCATTCATTACAGTGCAATGTTAAAATCATGTTCTCATTAAAACCATTGCTAAGCAGAGTGGATACACACATGAAAAAATAAATTAACATTGTTGACTTGAGAACGTACAGTTAGTGTTTAGTTAGACTAGTTTTGCGGTTTTATTTGGAACCTAACAGAATATTTTTTTTTTTTTTTTTTTATAAATACCATTGACATTTTAAATAACATTAAGGTGACATTAGATATAAGGAAACATTATAAACTACTATGTAAAAATATATGCAGCAATATAAATGATTGCGGGTGTGTATAAACATTTGTAACTGACTAGCTTTTAAATCGTTTTTACAAAATGGCTTCAGACAAATGCAGACACAGACTTTCATATAAAATTGTAAACTAGGAAAAGCATCCTTGTGCAAAGAACATTTTTGATGTGCTGCTTTTGCATGAGTGTGCATGTAATGTAACAACCATTAGGAAAAGAACAAAGATATTATTATTATCTGTAGTGACTTCTTCAGTTTATGCTCTTTTACTATAGGAGATACCCTGAAAATGCAGAGGAAAGAGAGTTGAAAGGAAAGGAAACAAAAGAAATTAAACCAAGCACTGAAAGAACAGAAGATGACCAGGCTACCAAGACTGGAGCAAAGGAGGTGAGCATGTTTGACTAAATCTGTTCTTGTGCTTTAAATAGAAACATTTTGATCTGAAGATTTATGATTAAAACTGTTAAATGGTAAGCTGATGGAAAGGTAGTCAAGTGTCAGGCAAATGTTATCTCTGTCAGTAAAAAAACATATAAGAGAAAATGTGTGTGTGCAGAACCAGCACGGTTCTTTACCAGATTGTGAAGGTGCTGGTGGGGATCCAGTCTTTGAAAGTAAAGGTTCAGAAGAGGATAATCAGCTGGACAAAACCCCTCTGAACCCTTATCAACCAGACCAAACTGTGGGTAAGTCCAACACACACTTACTTGTATTAGGAACTCTGTTTGGGGGAACTAAATTAGCTCATACTTCAGAGAAGGATCTATATTGTCTAAAATTATTTGACTATTCAAAATTTAGCTTTATATATATTTAACACAAAAATCGGTGGTAAGTGTTCAAAGTTTTGTGCTTCAAAAACATCAAAAAAAGTTGTATTGCCTTTTTAATGTCTATTTCTTCTGTTTCTAAAATATTTTCTAAAAGGTTCAACATATTTAAAACCTGTGTGAAAATGTTTGTAGTGTTTAAAATGCTTCTGCCAATGGATTGTGATTTTCAGTGTCTAACTTTAAATCTCTTCTTATTTCAGGTGTGAACTACGTCATCCCAGTAACTGGTTTCTTTTGCAAGCTGTGTAACATATTCTACACTGATGAGAAGAAAGCAAAATCAGAGCACTGCCGCAGCCTTGATCACTACAACAACCTCAAGGTGACTGCCACAGAGTTATTGTATGGTAAAGTTAACATTAATATATATAAAAGTAAAATAGGTTGGGAGCATGGGTGACATTTAAAAGGTTACTCCACCCCAAAATGAAAATGTTGTCAATAATCACTTTGTGAAAGCTTCATTCATCCTTGCAACACAATTTAAGATATTTTGGATGAAAACCAGGAGGCTTTTGACTGTCCCATTGACTGCTAAGTAATGAACACTGTCAAGGCTTAGAAAAGTATGAAAGACATCGTCAAAAATCTGCCATCAGTGCTTCAGTCTGAATTTAATGAAGCAACGAGAATACATTTTGTACGCCAAAAAATAAAAATAACAACTTTATTCAACAATTCGTCTCCTCTGTGTCTCCCCACGTCACCGTATCTACTCTCCTGTCTGATTTCTTTATCAGGCAAGATGGTGTATTCGACGATATGATTGGTCAGATTGCCTGTCAAACTTTTCACGACTGGTCAATTTCTTAGTTCCAGAATGAAATCACTGAGGGTGCTCTCACATAATTTTTCTTTGTCTCGTCTACATATTTTTTTTGTTATGCTATGGTTATAACTATGTTAGTCGTTACTATTTTGAGAGTGAATCCAGCATATATATGGCATCCAATCTCCCGCTTCCTATGCCTGTTGACCTGGTTATGTGGATAAACATACATATTGTTTTGATTTTCAGCTTAAACAAGCTGAAGTGGTGGAAGAGGCAGATGGACACCCAGATGGCTGAGTGAAAGAACACAAAGAAGACAAAGACATTTTACTTTTGATCCATTGTTTTTTATTTGTTTTCATTCCAGTTAGTTTCTATATTCTTTCTGTTCAAATGTTTTGTTTTTCAACGTGTTTCAAGAGTGAGTGTGTGTGTGTGTGTGTGAGAGGCAGATTTTGTTGACAAAATTGTGAAGCCATTGTGATGGTTTGGATGTTTAACAGTAAGCAGAACGAACATGTATATCAGCTGAAGGAGTATGTTATGCTAAGCTCTTGAAATAAACTTGCGTTTGTTTACTGTCACCTGTATGCATAGTATGAAAGCTTCTCCATTTCTACCTTGATACAACAGCAGGTTACCTTTAGTTATGCAAGCCTCTTCTTAAGTGGTCAAGGCCGAAATACACTGTGTGTGAGAGTGCAGGTTTACTTTGACATAACACTGAAATCTAAAATGCTTAAACCTCACAGTATTAAATTATTTGTAAAGAAATTGGCCCCGAAACTATATATGGAGTGTATAATTTTCTATCAGTTCAGAAGGCATTACAAATGTATCTTACCACAAACCAATACACTATGCAGCTTGTGTCCGTGAAAGTTGGAATTAAAGAAACATGCAATGATTTGTACAAGTAGAGGCACATTTGTGAAAACAGTTGTTCACTTTTATGTAAATATATCAACCAATGTTCCAATTTGAACACAAAATGGTCTGGTGAGAGGAGTTTACCTTCCACAAACACATAAACAACTACCAGTGAATAGTAAGATATATTTGCAACAATTATTGAAATGATAGACATTTGTGCGCACAATTAAAAATTGAGACTAATATCTAGTCCTCTCTTTACAATAGTCAAACAATGTTGAATAAAAGAAAACAAATGTATCTATGTTCTAATAAATTTAAACTAAGACATTTAGTAAATAGAAAAGAAAGTAAGGTTACACTTTATTTCTATAGTCCGTTTAGACATTATACTAACTATAAGTAACTCTGTAACTACATGTCAACTAATTCTCATTAATTCTCAATTACATGTCTACTAACTCTCAGAGTGGACTGTTAGGGTAGGTTTAGGGTTAGTATATAAGTTGACATATACCAGTATGTGGTATGTTGTGGATCCACCAAAATAAAGTGTTAGAAGCTGACAGTCTACTAACACTAATGACTGCTAGATGACATGTCGTTGCAAAGTTACTTACTGTTAGTAGATTGTCTAAAGTGGACCATAGAAATAAAGCGTTACCAAAAGTAATGATGGTTAATTAAAATGTTCTCATTAATAAATGGATTCTTTTTAAAAACTCACAAAAAAACATGGAACTAATCAGCCAAACATTTCAATCAAGACAATCTGAAAGTATTTTGATTGTCGAAGGTACTGTATCAATACAAACGTGAAAATTCACAATAAATAAATGTAATAATCTGCAATACGGTCTTAGCATCAGAAGCACATTCACTTTACATGCATGTTAGTAAAATAAAATTAACAAAAGTTGAAAATAGCTGCATTTAAAATGACTTAATAAATACCACATTCTTTTGTATCTGTTTAACTTGATTCAGACTCTTAAAGGGTTACTCCACCCCAAAATGAACATTTTGTCATTAATCACCTTACCCCCATGTCATTCCAAACCTGTAAAAGCTTCGTTCGTTTATTTTGGTAATTTAAGATATTTTGGATGAACACCAGGAGGCCTGTGACTGTCCCATTGACTGCCAAGTAATGAACACTGTCAAGGTCCAGAGAAGTATGAAAGACATTGTCAGAATACTCCATCTGCCATCAGTGGTTCAATCTGTATTTTATGAAGCGACAAGAATACTTTTGTATACAAAGAAAATAAAAATAAGATTTATTCAACAATCTCCTCTGTGTCTCTCCGCACCATTTTGGAGAATATGCACTGAACCCAAACTGTACGCTTTCCTGTGTCAGCCGCTTTTATGGGTTTTGGAACGACATGGGGTTAAATGATTAATGACAAAATTATAACTTTTGGGTGGAGTAACCCTTTAAGCACATAGTTCTTTTCTCATATCACTGGAATGTATAGCATCATTTCTTTGCACTGACATCAGGAATTTCTTCACAACAATGACATTTTTTAAGGACATTATAGAATGACCTGAGTCGATTAGTTTGGCGCGTTCTGCTAGCAGGAACAGGAACTTTTATAGATAGTATACATCAACAATAATGTACATTTGGTAGCAACTGAGCACAGTATCACTTTAATCAAATACTATTTTAAGCACTGTTTATTATGTATATCTTGACACACTGATTGGTTACATATGGCTTTAAGTAAAAATAGACTTTTCCTCAGAATGTTCCTATTGCAGAGCATGCACAGCTCATTCAGCCCAACCGGTAGAGCATGGGGCGTGCAATGCTGATTTTCTAGGGGTTAATTTCACAGGACACAATTCCTTTTATGTTGCTTCAGGTAAAAGCATCAGCGTTAAACATTAAATGTTCAAGTACCAGATTGTCAGCTTACAATTCTAAAAGGGCTACATGTTTATCGAGATGCACATATTTAAATAGACTTTAAGAGTTGAACCTTGCGATATTCATTTTAAATAGTTTATTTTGCACATTTTGGCTTTAATCTGGAGCTTGTCTAAGAGACCTAACAGCCGGCACTGGTGCATTGTGGGTGAAGGGACAACATTCTAATTTGTGTAATTCAAGGACTTGGGTAAGCAGTAACAGTCCACAGTTTATCTATATACACACACACATACACATGTACACATTCCTCCTACAACCGGAGCTCTAGATTTGGCTTTCGGCTCCGGTACAGGTTTTAAATACCAAACTGGGGTGAGTTTCCCAAAAGCATCATTAGCTAATTATTTTAGTTTCATTGAACTTTATTGGAAAAGATGGAACTTGCGACTACAGTTGCTTTTGGGAAACACACTCCTGTATGGTGTTTAGGGATTGCTCTGATGTCCGTTGTGTCGAGGAGAGTCAAACCGCATGATTTGCCGTGGGGTGCCGTACCCTACCATGCCAGATTGAGATGCTCCACGATTGCTTCCCATTTGGAAACCGATAAGACTGCGACCTTGACGCAGCTGCTCCTCAGAAAACTCCCTCTTGTGGATCTTGGCTTTCCTAAAACACAAGAAAATCATTAAAATGCAGGAAGTGTGTGCATAGAGGTTGCATGAGATGAAGCAGCTGTATTTGATTTAGTTCCAAAGATAAATCTGAAAATGTTTTTTAAGCAAATTTTTGTCATGTTAAAAAAAAAGCATGCTTTGGTAAAAAATTATTGACATAAAAGCCTGAAATTGTGAGATACAAAGACATAATTATGAGATCATTATTATGACATGACATTAAAAAGTCATGAAATAAAAGCCTAAACTGATAAAAAAAAAAAAGTATAACAATAAGTCACAATTATGACCAAAAAGTTACAATTATTAGGTAAAAAGATAAAAAAAATATTATCTCATATTTTGAGATGAGATGAGATGAGATGTGCACAGTTTTGCTAATCAAGGTCTTTAGGATCACTGGAAACTTCCAAGCAGGTGTGATTTGAAGCAGGCTGGAGCTAAACTGTGTAGAACTGTGGCCCTCCAGGAAGTCTGGGACCAATGATCTATACTATTGTTTTGCTGCCAGACCTGCACCAATAGCACTTGCCAATGATTATTTGAAAGGAAAATAATCCATTTGTAATGAATCAGCAGTTCTTACAGAAAGTCTCTTGCACTGTTCACAATCTTGGGACACCCTACGATCCTGTGGACTTGGCGGACACACGCACGCGGTGGCCATTGCAAGAACACAAGTGCACACTAAGTGTTCCATTCTGCACCTATAAAGCTTGCTAGATAGCCTCTGAAAAGACTGCACCCACTAGGTACAAATAAAACCATTTGATGGGCTGATCAGTCTGAATTTAGATTCTATTCTATTCTTCTTTATCCAGCTCACCTGTGAAACCAGTCTTTGTCTCCACGATAATGTCCATCTTCTTTTGTCAGAGCTTCACTTCCCAGAGCCATCAGTGTCCTCTGGACTGCAGCCATGTCCTTTCCTTTAAAACAGAGTGAAAAGCCTCTTGAACATGATACCTGTGACACAGTGCTTGCCAAAGGCATCTTGTACAGTCCTATATACACCATGTTTATGACAACAGTTAAATCAGGAGTTCTCAACTCTGGCTCTTGAGGTCCACTTTCCTGAGTTTAGCTCCAACCCTAATCAGCCTAATGAGGATTTTATAGACCTTCATTACTAAAGTAATATATTTTATTAAAGGCAATGCATGCTACACAATATAGACATCATTTATGTCTATAGACAAAATCCCAAATGAGTTAAAGAGTACCAGAGTATATAAAAAGGGCAGTAAGGTGGATATTGTTAATAACAGGCCAATTTCTGTCCTCTGCGTGTCGTCAAAGATAAAGACTGGACTGAATATAGAAGAAAAAACATTTTGTATGATCTTCAGTCAGGTTTTAGACTTCATGTATGTTATATACAGTGCAACTGGATAAGAAAGATGATAAGGTTATAGAATCAGAGAATGCTGTTAATTATTTATAGTGTATTCTTCATAATTTAACAGGTGAATTTTTACGTAGAAATGCTCTTTATAAAATATGCAGTAGAATTACATTGGATTTACTGCATGTTTATACCAAAAAGTTGTTGTCAGGTGCATCAATTCAACCATATTTATTTATGCAGCCTTTTTTTTTTTTTTTGGTAAAGTAGTTGCTGAAGGCACAAAAAGAGTTAGTAATTAGAGTAATTGTTATTTTTTGAGTGTATAGTATGGGACAGTTGTGTTATTTTAAAATTAGTATAGGATAGGGATATTGTGATCTTATTCTGTTTATTTTATCCTCAACATTTTTTGAAATTGCATGGTATATTTGTGTTTCTTAGTTAGTAAACTTTCTATAGTTTTGTAAACTTGCCAAATAAGTTAAAATCAAATCAAATCATACTTTAGATAATGCACTTACTTCTGGGGCCCAAACTGTCATCACTATTTTAAAACGAACTAATGAACTGAAAACTTTCAAACATGTGAGTGAGACCTCACTGGTAAAACAAGTATAAAAATGATGTACACAGTTTGGGTGCTAGTTTAGATATAGTGGCAGGGAAGATGCACTTTGTGTGTGTGTGTGTGTGTGTGTGTGTGTTACCTTCCCAAAGATCAACAGTTTGGAATATGTCTCCTCTGGTGACACCATAATCTTCAGCAGCCTGCAGGAACTGTGAAATCTTTTCCATTTGCTTAAAGACCATGCTAGTTTCTGTAATTTTCTTAATTGGCTCCTCACCGCTGGGGTACAGACTGTTAATGAGCCTGCAGAGAATCTTGGGAAGGGGTTAAGAGACAGGAAGAGCAAAAGAAGGAACATGTTTCATTTATGTTCTGCCAAATTCTTAATGCTACGTCATCCTGTTGATTACTAAAACAATAATTAAGAGACAGAAAGATGTGTGACAATTAGTGCTTCACAAATCACGGTACAGTGTTTTCACGCATGCTTGGGTGGTGCACTATATCTGTGAAGTATGTATCCATGCATTATTGTTCAGCCAGTTATACCCAAAATGTTTTTCAAAAAAGGGGGCCAGGATTTTTTAGTTTTTTACCAAATTGATAGCAAATTAAACACCTTCCTATAATTTCCTTTCTCATATTGCTTATTCGACACCTACTGTTCCACTCATGAGCCATTTCTGGAAGTTCTGTTTGCCAGGTTCAGGTCGCTCCAGGTTGTCACCACACTGGGCCACGATCCATTCCACAAGCCGAGACTCCAACTCCACATCATACTTCTGGTCGATCTTCTCTTGGACCTCACGGCTGAGCCCATAGCTTGGTCCCCTGTTTGCCATGGCGGCACTCGGACATTAACACTGAACTACACTGGTGATAATCTCAAACCCTATAGGATGGAAACACACATAACGTGGCTTTATCATTTTAAAGCATATATATATGCCTATAGACTAAAACAGATTGGCTGCAGCTTACTCTGTGGCTGACCATACTGACATGAGTTTTCATCAAAATCTCCAATGATTTTTTTCTGTAACTAGAACTTAATATTGCATGTTAACGATTGACAAATTTAATTAGTTTATCCATTCCAAAACAGACGGGCTATTTGTCCTCCACTGGGTGATATGCAACGAATCCCAAAGCAATTTCATGATATCGATGCTGTTCAATAGACTATGACCCGCGTTTCCATTTGATCACGATTATCAACCACAGCAAAATCACATAAATGCCAGTTGTGTTTCGAAGACTCTGACTTAAAATGGTAACAGGCAACATCGCTAACTGATAGTATAATATGTCCTAATTTATGCAGTGAGATATTATGCATCTACTCACTAGTGATGGAGGCTGTTTGTTGTTTTCCTCGGCCGTGTAATGTCCGTCTGTTGGCACCATGGAGGACCATTCGTATGGGGCAGGGGGGTGGGACGCAACTCAGCATCCGTCATTACGTGGAAACAGCCCAAGCAGAGCATCACGCATCATGCTCGCTGATGGAGCTCTACAATGTTACGTAACGCGGAAGGTTGCGCGCATCACTGGTGTGACATGCTGCAGTATGTAAAGCGCGTCTAGCCAAAAAGGCGTTCGGATGAATGGCAGAATTGAGTGCATAACGAGAGAGAGAGAGAAATGTGTGCATTAAAACATCAGAGTGCGTACATAGAAAAACAGGCCAGTCGGGGATGATGCAATAGTCGCGCGTGGATTGCTGCGATCTTCACACTCCTCAAATGAGGCATTGGTTTTGAAATATCACTAAATAATCTTTAGTGATAGGCTATTTATAAAGCAATTTTAATAAATCCAACAAAGGTGTAAATGCTCAATCCTTTATTGTTAAATAACTGCAAATATATGGTGTGGCATACATACAACTGAATATATAGGAGGTTGGCAAATAAAACAATAGAATAAACCAGCATCAAGAAAACAGCCTATGTGTAAAAAGAAAAGAAATGCGTAGTTTAGTTGCTGACATTTTTCGCACGATTTCTACTTTTATTTTCTTCTTTCTATTAGTAATAACCTTTTAGATTTTTTTACGCTTAACTGTCAGTGAATACAAAATATGATTGACATGTTGCTTCACCTATGGAGGGCAGTAAGTGCAGTTTTAAAATAAAAACAACAAAAAATAAAAATGCAGCCTAAATTAATACATTTTCAAATAGATACAGAAATATAATCTAAATTTAGGCTATTTAGTTTGTTTGATTTATGGTAAAAATGAAAAAGGTTATGATAAAATGAATCTAAAAGTCATATTAAAGCAACTTTGTATTAAAACTTTTTTTCACAAAGCATTTGCCAAACTCTTTTCTTTATCTGATGCATAATTAATAATTACTAATACATTGATAATTGATTCCTTCTTTTTTTTTTCTAAGTGCTCGTCTAGTCCACCATGCTGCATAAGTGCTTTATACTTTGCTAAAAAGCATTGCTGCAAACTAACTGCAATCTCTGAGAGAACTCTTTGCTAAAAAAAAAATTGGCTGCTGCTCTGCTCACAACCCTTAGATCAGCAAAGCTACCTCAGCACTCGCCATTGACTTAATCAGTCAATCGTTTTTGTCCATATCAATCACTGTTGGCCTGTGTGTGCATCCAGCTGTGCTCTTACATCCCTCAGCATGTCCATGTAGAGCCTATTGGTCTCACTATAGAGAGAAAGAACACATTTGGTATTTTATTTAATTGCTCTCAGTATCATAATTTAAACTATTTAGGATACTCACTCAGCCAGAGAACGGTCAAACACCAGGTTTCCCATGTCCATGTAATACTGAGCATTTGTTCTCAAATCAGTCCAGTATTCATTTGCCTGCCACATAGACAACATGGTGCTGTGATATACTAATTAATTACTTAGCCTAATGTCATTAGCAACAGGTGAATTTATTCATTCTTTTATCTGATGCACTGTATTTTAATTTGTTTTCCATTTATTTAATATTGTAAATATAGTCTATTAAAAATTTAAGACTGATTATGTCTTACATTTTTAATTTATGTCCAGAAATTTAAATGTCACCCTCAAGCCATCCAGGATGTAGATGAGTTCATTACTTCATGCAAACTGTTCTGGAGAAATTTAGCATCACATCACTTGCTCGCCAATGGATCCTCTGCAGTGAATAGGTGCCGTCAGAATGAGAGTCCAAACAGCTGATTGAAACATCAAACAAGTAATCCACACAACTTCAATCCTTGACATCTTGTAACACGAAAAGCTGTGTTTTGGAGAGATAAATGCAATATTAAGGCATTTTACAAACCATTCAAATTGGCCTTTTTCCATTTGTTTTCTCCATGTTTTTTTCATTGAAAATGTTGTCTTGTTTGATTCCGGAGGTTTACAAGCGATATCAGTCCAAAAACATACAAACCGTTGGTGGAGTTTGATACAAGATGACAACGGGATGGATTTTTTTTTCAACCTGAGGAATTTATGGATTATGGACTGGAGTTGTGTAGATTACTTATGGATCATTGTGATGTGTTTGTCAGTTGTTTGGACTCTCATGCTGACGGCACCCATTTGCTGCAAAGGATCTATTGCTGAGCAAGTGAGGTGATGCTACATTTCTCTAAATATGTTCCAATAAACAAACAAACTTACATACATCTTGAATGACCTGAGGGTGCATGAACTTTCAACACATTTTCATTTTATTGATGAACTATTTCTTTAAGTAGACTAAATAAATATCATCTGTATAAAGCAACATCTTAATTCAAACATCCAGGATAATTCTAAATCCAGAAAACTATATTTCATGTTTATAACCTCTAAAGAGAACAAACAGAAACTTGTTTTTTAGCAGGCTACAGAAAAAAAAAACTTGCTTTTAATGGATATAAATAGTGCTATAGCAGTGTTGGGTGTAACTAGTTCCCTTTAAATCGGTCACTATGATGTTACATCATTGACTGACGTCATGGGGTCCCACGTGGGAGACCAATCGACTCTGACTCTTGGCGAAAACGCCAATGGGAATTGGCCAGTGGATTTTGCATGCGAAGCCACTCCCCCGGACATACGGGTATATAAGATGGCGGCGCGCAAACCACTATTACTTTTCTGCTTCGGAGCCGATTCGCTCGTGGAGGAGAAGTTAGAAGAAAACGGCTGTGAGAAGGTTCTTGATCGGCGTGTCCTGCATTCTAGCGGAGAAGACTGCACTGGAACACAGCGTATGTGGCGGTCCTCCCCTTGGAAGTCCCGGTCGACTAAAAGAGCAAATTTCTAACAGCTACACGGTCTGACGAGCATGTCCTCCGGGATGCCGTTCTGGATGCGGAAGTTTCCTCACCTCTGACGATGGCCACGATCGCTGTCTCACCTGTCTGGGCCTCAGTCACGCTGAGACGGCTTTCGCGGATGGTTCATGTGCTCACTGCGAGCACATGTCCATGGCTTTGCTAAGATCACATCTTTCTTTTATTAGAAGGCTAGCTTTGTCTGCTACCACTTCCGGTTCGGCGGTCTCTGGAACCTACACGTCTGGCTTCTGGACGGGACTCAGTAGACCTCTCTGGCCTTTCCCAGGCCGTGGTGGATACCATCACTCAGGCTAGAGCCCCCTCTACGAGGCAGGCCTATGCCCTGAAGTGGGGTCTGATCACTGACTGGTGCTCCTCTCGTAGAGAGGATCCACTAAGATGCTTGGTTGGAGTGTTGCTTTCCTTCCTTCAGGAGAAGTTGGAACGGAGGCTGTCCCTTTCCACTTTGAAAGTTTACGTCGCTGCCATCGCAGCATACCATGATGTGGTAGACGGGCTTTCTCTAGGAAGACACCACCTGATCATCAGGTTTCTTAGAGGTGCAAGAAGGCTGAACCCAGCTAGACCTCATCTAATCCCTTCTTGGGACCTCTCCGTCATCCTCTTGGGACTTTGAGCCGCTAGACTCAGTAGAGTTGAGGTTTTTATCCTTAAAGTCGTGCTCACCTCCATGAAAAGGATGGGAGACCTTTGGTCCAACCTACTCTCATGTTTTTCTGAGACCCAGACCTGGTTATGTGCCCAAAGATCCCACCACACCGTTTCGGGATCAGGTGGTGAACTTGCAAGTGCTGCCTGCGAAGGAGGCAGACCCAACCCTTGAATTGCCGTGTCCCCTTTGCACGCTGCGCCTTTACGTGGAACGCAGTTTCAGGAACTCCGATCAGCTCTTTGTCTGCTTTGGAGGTCAGCAGAAGGGGAATGCTGTCTCCAAGCAGAGGTTGGCCCATTGGGTGGTTGATGCCATCACCTCGACCTACCAGGCCCAAGGTGAGCCATGCCCTCTAAGAGTGAGAGCCCACTCCACCCGGAGTGTCGCCCCCTCCTGGGCGTTGGCGCACGGCGCCTCTCTAGCGGACATCTGTAGAGCTGCAGGTTGGGCGACACCCAACACCTTCGCCAGATTTTACAGTCTTCACATAGATCCCGTGTCCTCCCATGTTTTGGGTAACATCAGGTAATTCCGGGAGGCCAGGTGGGATTGCAGCGCTATTCCACTGGACAATACAATAGTGGATTTAACATCAAAATTTAAAGACTAACCTTAAAAAATATTCAATTGTCCAATTCTCAGTATCAACTAGTTGGTTATTAACTTGACTATTACAGGGATATTGACTGTTTATTATTACTTAAAAAGCACATATTTATTCTGAAAACCTTGTTCTAAGTCCTTAATCCTACCCAATTCTTAAATTTAATGTCAACAACTACTTTACTAAGTATTAATAAGCAGTAATTAGGAGTATATTAAGGCAAAAGTATAGTTAGTTCATAGTAAATAGTTAGTTAATAGTGAGAATTGAACTCTAATCTAAAGTGTGAACAGAATAATGTATGTAGTTAAGTATTATTTATTTAAAAACCATTCCATCCTTGTATCATTCATTAACTTGTTGGGGTTTATAAAAGATTTAGAAAGTAATGAGTAATACGTAATTAAATAATTGTACAGTAATCTAATTACACTGTTGAAGATGTAATTAATAACTAGTAATTATGTTTTTGGAATAACTTACCCAACACTGTGCTATAGCTTTTAGATATTTTAAATATATTTTAAGTTATGGGAATTTTTTTTTATGAGATCCGATTTACTCATTTTACTCATCACGTCATACAATCACTATAATCAGCTGATCAATGCACTGTGTTCACCTGCTCCTGTAAGGTGTAACCCCATTGGTTCTGGGCATAATTGGGGTCCCAGTAGCCAGACTGCCTCTTTATACGTAAAAACTTCTTGGCCTGCTCCCCCTTCACAAATGGAGCTGCAAATGCACCTATTAGAAAACTCTATTATTAATTTGTTAACAAAATAAGTCAAATACATATCCCTTTTACATGCACACAGTGAGTTCTGCATTGCATTGAATTGCAACTCACCACTTACGAGTGTCATTAGAATCACTATATGCCTCATGCTTTTCATTTGTGCACAAGCAAGGAAAATGTCTTTGCGGTTTCTACGGAAATAAAAACAATACACATTTTAAAACTCTGTATGAAAAAGCACATTAACTGAAATCATATGATTGTATAAAATTACACTATAGTCATATCTCTAATGCAAACAAATGTAAATGTCAGAATATGCACACTGAAAAGTATTTTGAGAGCTGGCTCCCAGTAATACACTTAACCAACATTACACTGACCACAAATATTGCAAGTTACAAATTCATGCAAAAAAAGGCACACATAAATGAAAATTCTGTATAAAAGCAACCCGAATTGACCTATACCATCACTTTCTACAAAAGATTTGCTGAAAGTGTAGTTTTGAAGTATTGCAGTGTTGAGAGTTTTACCTGTGATGCTGAAGTCTGCAGAGAAATGATCACGAGAGGCATGCAGCAAGTAGAATTTGGAGCTGTGGTGTGAAGTAAATAGAGCACTCTTTCAGAACAGATCTGAATACACAACTCTGTAGGAAATGTGAGCACGGATATTAACTATTCATCCAGAATAGTATCAACATTTACATATCGGTTCAGCACAAATATACACTACAGGCCAAAGGTTTGGAACAATGTAAGATTTTTTGGATACACTTTATTTTGACAGTCCACTTTAGACATTCTACTATAAGCAACTTTGTAACCACGTCAACTAATTCTCATTATTTTGCAACTACATGTCTACTAACTCTCAGAGTAGACTGTTAGGTTCAGGGTTAGTAGAATAAGTTGACATTCTTGCAAAGTTTCTGATAATCAGTATGTTGTATAAACTGGACCCATCAAAATAAAGCTTGGAAATTATTACGCAGACAGTCTACTAATGCTCTAATGACTGCTAGTTGACATGTAGTTGCAAAGTTACTTACTGTTAGTACAATGTCTAAAGTGAATTGTTGAAATAAAGTGTTGCAGATATTTTAAAATGTTCTTAAAACAGTAATATTGTTGAGCGTAAGTATATTTGAATGATTACTGAAGGATCACATGACACTAAAGACTGTAGTAATGATGCTGAAAATTCAGTTTTGTATCACATTAATAAATTACATTTTAAAACAGAAAACAGTTCTTTCAAATTTTTATAATGTCACAATATTACTTTACAAAAATCACAATTCCAAATGTGTGACCGGTAGATAAAGTGCTCCCAAGAAACATGGGTAACAGGTTGCTTTTTTCATATCTGCCATAAGCTTTTAAAAGGAAACACTGTAGTTCCATTCTAAAAATAGAAAATAAAATGCCACAGAAAACGGCAGTCTTTTACTATCCAGTTTAATAATAAAAAGACTTAACATAGACATATGACATAGATTCATACATATTTGAGAACACGACATGATACATTTTATAACATTTGAAATGTTTAATATAAGCTAACAGAAACTGGGTAGGCCTACAAATGAATGAGACAATAAAAATGCTGTTAATACTGACAAAAGAAAAAGAAAAGTGATAATACTTGTGATAATCAAACTCTGGGAACATTTGTATTTAAAGAAATCCAAAAAATGTAACCAGAAAAATCACCATCAGACTAACATAACAGTTGGCCCAAAAAAACCCCAAAACTGATTCTTGAAAGGGAGACAACAACATCTATATTATTGTTCTGTGGCTGCATCCTTGAATCAGTGCATTAAGAAAAAACAAATGCTGAAACAATGAAGTCATAGGAAAAAAAGAAAAACACCACCAGAGTTTTTAACCTTTACATTTTTCATAATTTGTGCACAAATTGATTCAAAGTGCCTAAATATTCTCCGTCCCATTAGCCAAAACCCTACTTATATTAACAGCATCTTTTATCCACTCCATTCCTGCATGTAAAAATGCCTGTAGTGATTCTTCTTTCAAATACAGACAGATCAAAATAAAAGACAGAAATACAAGTGACCTGTCCCATCTTGGGCTTATTTTGGTCTGCCTTCCTTCTATGGTAAAATCTATAAAAGATTTTCTTTGTCCAAGATTGCTCATAATCTTGGTGAGAGTAAGCAGCTCAGAATAGAATCTGTATATATCCTTATAAAAAGCATATAGAGCTTTCTAACTATGTTCTTCAGAAGTGTGTCCCTCTGGTAGTGATAAACACGCTTTCATAGAATGCAAGACAAAGACAACAGCTACTGTCCTCTAGGCACATCACAACAACCAAACCTTAACCAACTCAAAGTTGGAAATCTTTAAAAGGCCCTACATGACACAGCATTACAATGATGATAACATTAAAATGGAACAGGAAAACAAAAAACAAAAACAAGGCAAGTTGGATGTAGAGTTCCCATTACTATGGTTACAATGGTTTAGCAGTTTGGTTTGTGATGAGATTGAACTGATGGTAACACGTTACAAAAAATGTTCATTAGTTAACATGAATAACAAACTATACTTATGCAATTACTAATCTATGTTCTTTTAAAATTATCCAAGGTTGATAAATTCTGTAAAAGATATATTGCTCCTTGTTAAATAATGCATTGAATAATGTTAACAAATGAAACCTTATTGTAAAGTGTTACTGAAGCAATTAACTTTTAATTCTTGCCTTGTCATAGCTCTTAAATCTCAAAAATGCTTATGTATATTCAAACTTGGCACAATGCATTTCGTTATATATTTGAGAGCTACTGCAGGGGGCAAGATTTTCATTGATCACAATTTAAATGAACAGTTCACCAAAATATTAACATTTGCTGAATATTTACAGAGCCTCAGGGCATCCAAGAAATGCATTAGTTTGTTTCTTCACCAGAACAGATTTGGAAAAAAAATTTATCTGCAGTAAATGGTTGCAGTCAAAACCAGAGCCCAAACCTAACCAAAGCAAAACATCACAATAAACCACATCACAACAACTCCATCAAAACAGTCCATCATCCAACATCGTGTGAAGAAAATATAAACATAACCATCATAAAGGCATTTCAACTTCAAATGGCCAATTGCAAGTGTCACACCTGTTGTCCTTTTTTATATCAAAATCTACAGATATTTATTTAGATGTGTTTTGAACTATTTCGGTGGAAAACGGTGCTTGAGCTGTGAATATTTACTATTGTATTACTTCAGAAAGCAATATTATGGATAAAAACTCAAAAACACTTATTTTAACACATGACGTTAATTGATTGGAGTTAATTATGCATTATTGTGTTTTTATCAGCTGTTTGAACTTATTCTGACGGCACCCATTCCCAAAGGATCCACTGGTGAGCAAATGATGTAATTTAATTACCCAAAACTGTTCAAATGAAAAAAACAAACTCTTGTACATTTTGGCTAGCCTGGAGGTAGATAAATTCTCAGCAAATGAACTATTCTTTTAAATTTTGGCCAGTCCCTTTTACAATGCTATCGTATGATTTCAGGTCACTACAGAAGGAATATAGTGCATTTTTTTTGAGCATGCATGCACCTAGAAATTGTATGGTGTTCTATGGAATTCAGTCATATGGCTCTGGAAAGAAACAATTTTTTGGTAAATATCTGTTTAAAAGCCTAACCTCCAAACCTGATACACACTGCATTCCCCATCTCAACTTGTCCATCTTTCACACACGCGTTCTCACCCCAATGTGGTCAATTTATCTATAAGGTCATCAATAGTGTACACCATGAGCTTAATATCATCTTTTCCCGACATGCGATGTAGCCCATGTTTGCGTAGAATGACATCTACATCATTGCTGAGTACTCGCTCTGCAACCTGCATGGAGACGTGCCAGGGAACATCAGAGTCCTTGAGCCCGTGAATCAGACGAACGGGGCAGGAAATAGGGATGGGGCTCTGGAGTATGCAGTGGTTCTCAGCCTCCTTCAGAAAGTCCATGCTAAGAGTGTAGAAACCTTCTTCATTGTGCTTGGTTGGGAATTTCCAAAAGCCCTGTTCCTCTATCTCCTTCTTTGTCTAATGAAATGGAAAGAAGTTATGGTTATACGGAGTTACATGACATGCCGGAATTATTTTTACATAGCAAGTCTATGTATATAGTCGTGACTGTGTAAAAAGCAAAAACTGCATGGAATCTGATCATTTCCATTTTGACTTGTGCCACTTCCATGTAGTACTAAAATACAGGTCAAATAATTTTGCAAATTTCAGAACTTAGCGCTAAGTTCAAAGATTGAAATTAACTTTTTCACTCACCAGCCAATCTGGCTACTATATTTTTAAATTACCGGCCATTCGTAACTTCTACCAAAAAAGAAACAAACAAAAAAACAAAACATGGAAATAAACCATTAACCTTTATAAAGCCATTTATTTTTCTAAAAGTGTGCATCATCTTTTGAGTCAAATTCTGATTCTGACATTTGATTAGTAATGTATAATAATAATACATTTAGGCTTTTACTAAACAAATGAAATCAGTATTAACAAAATTTTGCATATGAAGTGCATTTATATGTATTTACACGTTAATTCAGCTCAGAGGAACATGGAATGCTTTAACCTGCAGTTACAAAGGCATAAATGTTTTGAGATTTTAAACATGAAATGCTAAATACTGATATTTGAAATTTTTTACAAAATGAAAACATACTTTAAATGTGAAATTAAAACCGCCAGCAGGTGGCAGCAAGTCACTGTTAATAAGAATCATTATGATGGAACAGAATCCTTTAAATGGTTGATTCATTCAGGAATGAAACACCTCATGTTCCTCAGAGATGCAAAACAGTGGCTGTGTTGGCAAAATATTGGGAAAAAACCCCAGATGAAATTGTGTCTAAAACATAAATCTCTTGACATTGACTTATTGTTTATTGAACTGTTAAATAAAATCAATATCACATTTTGTAACCATGCTGATTTTTAAAGAAAAAACATGTGATATTAACTAACTATATGAACTGATATAAATATGTACATTTTCTGCGCCCTATCTTGAATTTTTTGATTACCATTAATGCATATTAATAGACTGAATCGTGTAGTGAAAGAACGCAGTCTAAATTCCCACAGGCACTAAGTTAGTCTAACCAGACTTCATCACGTTGCATATGTGTGCACACCGTACGTGGGTTTTGTTTAGTTTTTGTAATATACTCAAATATAATGTCATTATGAAGTTCAGTATTTGCGTTAAACCTGTGCAGATTTGGCTTGCAAATTAATGAGTGAACAACTTAACAAAAGTAACCTGCCAAAATGGCTAGAGATTTAATTTCAAACCCTGGCTAAGATAAAATGTTTTTTGAACTGTTATCTGGTACAGATCATTTCCATGGAGCTACATCCCTCAAGGAATACAAGTATGAAAGGAAATATTGACATTTTCTGTGAAACAAAAAAATCTAATTCACATGCTGATGCTCTAAATATGAAGAAGAGTATTAGTGATATATGCCTGTAAAGCACCATTAATTACATTTATATAATTACACAATCTGGAACAAATTACTGGTTTCATTATTAGCATTTTACCAATATTCAAAAGTTTACAAAATGACATTGAAGATTTTTGTACCTCTATTGGTAGGGAGTTGAAAGCTGTGACGAAGTGATCCGCAGCTGTCGAGATGCCCACTAAAGCAGCAGTCTTCTCTGGCCGTGCAAGAGCAGCAAGCAACATCAGCCACCCACCCATGCTGGAGCCCACCAGAATCTTCAGCACAAAAGAGAAACTCGATTTGAATTGAAAGCGAAAAAATATAAAGCCCTTTTCCAAACACTTGTCAGAACCTTTCTGTAGCGGAAAAAAGAGCAATGTGAACATGGGATACTGGTCATATCAGACCTGTGCTATGGACTGTTGATCTAAAGTAAAGGAAAACATTTCCCCAAATACTTACGCTGAAATAGGGACAAAAGTGAGTTTTTTGTGATAAAATAAACATTTGACTGCTTCCTGTAGACATCATCTCATGGCAAAATAAGTCTAGGCTAGAGCTGATAATGTATGTAATTTGATTCATTTGCATGCAAGTAATCAAAGGAATATTTGTGCTGGAAAAATGTATTTAATTTAAAGTAAAATTCAATTTGTGCAGACTATCCAGTGTTGTCATGCCGTTAATTCACTCACCTGTGGCCCCTCTACGAGTTCATCCAGTACATAAAGGACATCTTTCTTCCAGGCACCAATAGTGTAGTTACCCATTTCCCCCTCAGATGACCCACAGCCAGAATAGTCAAACCTATAGGAAGTACATTCATCACAACAGAAAAAGAGTTAAAACGTCAAGAAGACACTGAACACTGTTTAAGGTCAAACTGTAATACATTTTATTTGCTAATCGCCTAGTGTACGTTGTCTGGAAATGTCATACCCCCTTACCATTACGGGTAGTTGTATGTTCCCAGACACAGTATTTATGTAAACATCTGGGTTAGTGATGTCACAAGAAGAAGCTCACTGTCAGCCCAGAAGTCCCTACCAGCCTTTTTTTTCGTAATCCTTAAAAAGTGATTTCTCTTTAAGAAAATCTGACTTTGCATTGAACATTGAGCGTTGTGACTTCGCAGACATTCTTTATGCTCTAACAGCAACACCACACTACACACTAACTAAAGTTATAAAAGTGAAATTATAATCAACCACCCCTTTGTGAAATGTATATTAAATAAATAATAAATAAATGAATTAATATTGTATTTTTTGGCATAATTATTAAATGTGGTCAGTAAAAAGTTTTAGTAGCCAAGCCAAGATAAAAATAAAACATAATTAAAAATATAATAAAACATAATATTTTAATATATCAAAACCCTCTCTCCCTCACTGATCGCAGCCTGGTTAATTTTGTCAGTACTCAACACCTTGTTTTTTTTTATTTTTGAAAGTACTTGATCACAAAATGACTTAATGTTTATCTCTAGTGATAATTACCTGAGGTAGGAGTGACCTAAAGACTTGCAGAACTCTTCTAATGCTTCTGCTTTCTGTCCACCCATGACAGATGCAAAACCAGGCAAGAAAACGACTCCAGGACTCTTCCCTTTCAGTTTCCTGTAGGCCAGCTTTGGTAAATCAGGCCGTGTAGCATACTGAATCGTGGTCTTGTGTCGAACACCTAAAACACAACCAAAACATTCATGGTGTCATGATCTCTTTTTATGGCATATAATATATTCATGTGATTCAGTGGTTGTCATTTTAACAGCACATGCAAGGCAATATAAGAGTGATATTCCTCTACATCTTTTGCATTCTACTGAATTATCTATCTTCCTATCTTCTGAAAAAGCACTTTTAAACACAGATATGAAACAAAATATCAATGCTTATCAAAACAGATGTCTATATGTTTGATCCTCCCTTGAATTAAATTGTACACTATACATTCTCTTCATTTAAAGCACTGGTACTATAAAAAACGATTTAACTTGATAATTGTCGTTGGTGGCGCTTAGACAGGACATCAAAAACAAATGATTTCTCCTCTGTTGTCTCAGCCATGTCCAGAGCAGTTTTGTAATCTTCCGCCTTGTCTGTTCCACTTTAGTTCCCAAATAAATCACTAAACAGAAAACGGTGAGTTACACCAAGACACCGACGTTATACTCTGAGCATTTACAGTGCAACTGGAAAACTGAAACTACTACTAAAAACCGTTTCCCTTCCTATGTTGATCCATACTAGACACACTGGCCACACCTCCACATTCATAACGCCCCCTGGCCGCAACACATCCAAGTTCTTGCATAATCACGTTTTGCAAGGACTCAGCTTACCCGTAGAAACGTGCTGGACAGCTGTGAATTTCCGGACGTTTATTTTAAGAACCTTTGAGCAATTTCTGAACACAGTTAACGCCATACTGTCCCGGTCTCTGCGGAGACACAGGGGCTGACACAAGAATCCAATCCGAGCAGTGTCCTAAAGTAATCTGAGCCCTGACTGCACATCACTGCCGCCTACTGCCGCGGAGATCTGCTGTTTTCCTATTATTACTATTTTAACTTTTTTTGTTGTTTTTGTTTTGTGAATCCGTGTACATGTGAAATCGGATCTCTCCAGTGTTGCCGTTTCCTTATTCATGGTTAATATTTTTGCTTTGTGTAAATCTGGACGTGAACGTCTGTAATTTAATCAGTGCTTTGGCAATTGTTATTTTAATCTCACTTTACGTTATTTTTTTTTCCATTAACGATTATCCCTACACCCTTTTGTCTGTAAATTTGCATATATGTAGGGCCTAATTTAATGGTACCAAAATAATGCCTAAAACCACATGAATCCTGACATAATTAGATAGATAGATAGATTGATTGATTGATTGAGCTGTTTTCCTCTCATTCCCTGTTAAAAACAGCATGTTTTGAAAAATGGCTGCTGGATTGGGCTGTTTTAAGTTAGTCATGTGGCAGCTTGTCCCGAGCAGGAGCTTGTTGCTTAGGACCAGCTTAAACCAGCTCATGGTAAATAATGGCTCATGGACCAGCTCAAACCACCATTTATGCTTTAAAACATACTTAACCAGCATATGCTGTTTTTTTTTTTCAACAGGGTTGATGTTTATTTATTTATTTTTAATTTTTGTGTGTAAATCAATGCATTATGTAATTTAATGTTACCGATGCTTTGGCTATGTAAAGACTTTTTTTTTTTACCATGCCTGGCTAGAAAGCCACGTGAATCCCGACAGAGAGATAGTTAGACTGGATAGATCAATTTTTGTGTTTACCATCAGATGGCGCTGCAGCTCCACTGCAGAAGCAAGCGTTTCTCTCTCAAGCTTGAGCGGGCTCTGCGCCTGAAGACCGATGTACCAGGAGACACATGGGCACTGGGCAGAGAGAATAACAGCAGGCTTCTAACGGAAGTTCAGGTAATGATTTCACCTACATTTCCCTATTAGAAATAAAGTGGTTGGCAGATACATTTGGCCTGTAAGCTGCTCAGTTGTTAGTGAGGCTCACACTATTGTTAGTTAAGTGTAGTATCTGACTAAACTTTAGATAGACAGATACATTTCTATCTATAGAGAAATACGTATTTCTGCATGCATGTGCAGTCGTTGGTTTAAAAATGTTTTAGTCGTTTTATGAATGGTAGACAGACAATGAGTCAGCAGGAGAGAAAGAGACCCCTTTTTGCCACGGTAGGCTAATCATATTTTCCGCCACCTTTACTACAGTTATTTGACACAATAATAAAACTTTGGTAACTTCCTAACATCAAAAACAGAAATGCAACAAAATGACAGAAAGGTGTTCAATGTTATACTGAAGAGTGTATCGTATCAGTGTATGTTTTTAAAAGTTGCTACATTAACTTCAGGCCTAGAGAAGGGGGCGTAATCGAGAGGGAGAGAGAGAGAGAGAGAGAGCACGAGACTCTTCTGAAGTGGCCAACCGTGACGTGTGGCGCTCTGCAATTTTGAATATACATTTTGTCATTAAAAATGTGGTTGATGCGATTTAGTCGATGATATCTTACTGTCGGTCGGCTATCAAAAGCTCTTGAAAGTGACATGAGCTACATTAATTATGTTTCCATGCCTCGCTAATACACTGTGCCCACCCTCAGAAGTGTTTGTGAGTTAATTTGTTCAACTAAATGACAGAATCCGCTTCAAACCGAAATGATGCCGCTTCCAACCGATGACGACGACCCCCTCCTCGTGTCTTTTGCGCACGCCCCCTCATTTCCAGAACGATTCCTTGTTATGACATCCCGGTAAAAGACAGCCACAGAGGTCTCTCACCTCGACGCTAAATTCAATCTAATGAATGCAGACCCCAGCGCTCTCGTCGCTGAAAAGAGGCCAACAATTTAGCAATTTCTGCTGCTTGTGACAGGGCTCATGACTAATTCCCATATTTAAATGTGAACAGGCAAAGCTGGCCCATTTGACGGCAGCCAAGCGCATTTTATCAGGTCAGAAAGACATCAATGGCACCGGGGGTAGGAGGTGGCTGGAACTGTTTAACTGTGCAAAATTCAATCAAAAAGAGAATTTAGAAGGCTGTGAAGGTTTGGACAGCGCCGCTGAAAACATACAGGCGGATACGCGAGTGTGTGTTTTTTTTTTTAGCATTATTGTATGTCTTGTCTCTTTATATCAGTTTACAAGAGTTAACACTTGAAAGCGCAGTTCTAAGTCAGCCCTGTTCATTATTTTTCGACCTCTTGACATTGCAGGTGCAGATTCGAATAGCAGTCTCTCTCCCTCGCATTGTCTCTGTGGTATAGAGTGATTAAATTCTGCATGAACAACATCAAACTGTGTGATACTGAGTAAAACGCTCACTGACAAACACTGAATTCATTTTAAGTTTTAAATGCTTAGCCCTGTGTTAATCTGTCACACTTTTCTCTCTTTGTAAGAAGTGTAGTTGCCATACCATATTGAGTAAGGAATATCTTATTAGATATTTCCTAAAGTTATAATAATAATAATAATTATTATTATTATTATTTGTATGCGCACACTTGGGTAAGATAAGATAAAGTGCTGGTAAACAAATCTGCTCTTACAAGGTCAGTTGGATGCTAGGTGTTCTATATTAAATGTCCTGACTGGCTACATATAATACAAATATACAAATAATCCTAATTTATGCCCGCTGTATTTTAAACTTTGAACTCAAATGTATAGGCATATCATACTAGTTCAAAGGTTCGAAGAAGGAGAAAAACAGCACTGGTAATTTTTCACTCTTACCAAGCAGTAGAGAAAAAAGCTGTTTATTGCCAAAACACTATATGATAAGTCTTTTGAGAGGCATGCTACCGTGCAAAAAAAATAAAATAAATAAAAATACAATAATTAAAACTTTAAAATCTGTTTATCTACACAAAACATATCCAGAAACTGACAGATTTCCAGAGTGGGAAGAATGTATATTATTAACATATTTTAAAAATGATACACCTACATAAAGAAAGGTAACTATATCTGATGTTTAATTAAAATGCAGTGTTTTGCTCGAATTCTTAACTTAATGTGATTTAAAGTGTGACTTTGTGCAAAAATTTTATTTTTCGAAGGAACTGATAAAGGGAGAAGCTACAGCTGGTCACTGATATATGCGGATTAATAAGTACATTTGCATTTATTAAAGTTAACATAGTATACATTTTATTTATTTTTTATTATCGTATCATCTTTAAATCCATCTGTAACTAAATCGTCCTTTTAGAATCTGGGAAAATATCAACTTTAAATCTCGTTTAAAGTTTGTAGACGCGCTGCGAGCCACGCGATTCCCAAGAAGCTCTCATTGAGAGGCCACGTGTCCGTTTCCAAAGCCTCTCCAACTTAACCACCTCCATTGTACGTCTAACCCAGATCGGCAGCGTCCCTCCACATAAAGGGATTTGCAATTTCAAGATATTCCAGCTTAAATGTTTTTGACAGTTCCCTCGCTTTTGCCTCAGCCTGCTTATTTTAACTGTGCCAAATGGGTCACCTTGGGTAGCTGTCTGCGCGCAAAGGGCTTTTGCGCGCATTCAGTCCGAATTTTTTCCAACTTTCCTTGACAGGGAAACCAGCTGCTGGTCGTGAAAAGACGGCTTATTAATTGTCCTTTGTCATGCAGAATTGCTTGATTTCTAAAGAAACATACAAAGGCTCTTTTTCAGGATTCAAGTATTTTGTTTCGTGCGCATTTTCAACTCATCGAATCAGCTGCAGCGCCTCACCGTCTACCAGACTCAGGTACTGACGGCCTGCCTCTTTTGTCCGCTTTTAATGCTCTTGTAAATCAGGCAGACTGATTTGTTACAAGCTGCTCTTTTAATCTGATAGATAAGAGACAAGTCTAAGAAAAGCCGTAAATGAAAAATTAGTTGGAAGAAAGGCAAGGGCGAGTCTGCTAGATGGGGGTCTGTTGACTCAAGCGGCCCTCGAGCGTCAGGCAAGCCCTCTCAGCAGCCCCTGTCAGGGTCACGTCAACAATTCGCTTTTCTTCCCCTAAAAAGACACTGTAGCCCTTTTTGCTTCAATGAATTGATCGGCGCAAAATTAAGAATAAATAAATTGAGAATTTTGAGCACCAGGCTTAAAACTCCCCCAGGGCGCGTACCCCCGGGCTATTGAATGGATAAAGGGCGCTTTGCAGAGGACGCACGGTGCAAAATGAGACTGTATGGTGTAATTAACAAAATGGCCTAATCCTATATCTTCACAAATGCAAATATTAGAGTTTTGTTAAAATGTTTAAGTGAACAATTAAACGAGCGTTTCCAAGAGCAGTGCAGTATCCCGAGGACACAATGACGGGAATAATTTAGTAAATGTGCTGATCTTACCAGGTCCTTTGTTGACACCGAAGGCTGATGATAAATTCCCAGCAAAGGAAACAACATTTAAAACCAATTTTAATGATTTCAATGAAGATTTAAAGCGCCATGTTAATGGAGTAGGGCGCGTCGTGAACTGCGCCCCAGAATGAGGTAGTGCGTTGCTAAAAATTCAACCTGAGCTCCAGTTCTGTTGCGCAAAAGAGGATGAAAAATAAAAAAAGGGTGGAATGTCTGGAATGTTATTTTCACGTAAATAAAATAGCGTGTATTTTTCCCCCCACAGAGCACACGCATGTTTCTATATTATTAAAGGAATTGGTTTCCTAAAATTGACTGGAATGATTGTTAATTTAGGAGACATTAAGCAAAAAAGTTATATTAACCAATTAATTATTTAGTAAATTGTCAGCTATTATTTAGTATTTTTGTTTTTTGTTTTTAGTTTTTTCTGAAATACACATAATAAAATAATTATTTTGCTAATACCAATCACAAACGCAACATCCAAACATAATAATCTCCATCATCACCAAGTGTCCGTCTAGACCCCTTTAAATAAATTTAAATACAAACATCGATTAATCTGTCTCGTTGACTCGCATATTTTATTCATTTGCGCATTATTGTCTGTGTATTAATACACTACTTTGGGTTTTATTAACCCGCTCTCACGAGACTGTTAAGAACCGTGCGCTAAATGGCTCAGTGTTTAACGGAGAGGCCCCGCGCCTGGGGGACACCAGGCGCTTTCAGCTACGTCCCCAGGGAATGCCACGGGGAACCCGATGAATACGAGTTTCTTTGGACTTCTTGACGGAGATCTATACCGATGCACTTGAGTTGTAAATGTAGAAGCCCGGAGAACCTGTGATTTAGATAAGCGTAAATACTCTCAGCGTTCCCAAACTAGAGTGTTTTAAAAGTCAGGATTTTGTTTAAACGTTATATCTCTCTTTTATCAGTTGTTTACTTGAACAGACATCCTAGTGATCTTTTACAGACGGTCACAGACGCTCCTATTTCATCCCTTTAAAGACCTTATAAATGTTTATTAAAACGAGTCGGCGCGCGCTTAACACGCGCTGGTCATCTTGGTGAGCTTTGCTAAATTACGCCTTAATGTTTACCCGTGGTTTTATGCAGAGATACGTCTTATATATAATACGCATTAATGTGAAAATGCATAATATTAAACCTTTTATGGACACGTTTTATGGATGCTTTTCTCCAATCATCATAGCAACGTGATCCCGTCGTATTTACAATTTTGTCTCTTATTCTTGCAGTCATAATTGAGTATATGGTGATGCGCAGAACTTTGCTGAATGTTCATCCTCTAATTTGGCAGTGCGCTCTTCCAAATAACATGTTAGAGAAAGTTTTAAGCGAAATATTACTAGGCTATATGAATTGTGCTGCATGCACAGGCAATTTGACCTTAAATTAAGCCCTTGGAAAGCTTGAAAGAAAAGTCATTTATGGCCTTTGCTGCTTTATAACATTTAAATGAGTATGGCAGGTGTAATGGCTAAAACCAATGGTTAAAAACTGAAACGAGACTTTTTGTCACTAAGAAATATTCTTTATTTTCAGCATCAAGGTTTTTTAAATAAATAAATATTTTCATTACAATAAAAGTACAATAACAAATTCTGGCATTGAAGTGACGTATACATCGGATACATGCCATATTTCCATTCCGTCTCCAAAATGTGCTTAAAGCTACCCTGTACTCACCATCATTACAAATAAAACAACTGAATATCTTAAAAAATAAGAATAAAGTACAAATTAATTTTGGACCGTTGATAACACAGATTAAAAACAAACAAACAAACAAAAACTTTTGGTGACAGGATATGTATTTGGATGCGGAACTATGGGCTTAAGTTGTTTTCAGAAAAAAACTACAAACATAGAACATGTATACAAATATACAACATTAAAGGGATACGCAGACCCCGAACATATATAAAGTTTTTTTTTCTTTCTCGCTATTTACAGGTGACGGCGCACGCAGATACCGTCGCTTTTTGGCTGCATTCAAGATTCCACAGGTGTGGCGTACAGAGTCTTTTGAGGTGGTGGTCATGAGCAACGCGCTAAAGTTCATGGGCTTACGGACAGATCTGCGTCCTCTTTTTCTGATGTCGGAGGTGACATGGGGAGGTCATCTTCTTCCTCAGAGCACCGGGCGGAGGACAGAGACGACGAGCACTTGCAGTTGTGCGAGCCCGTCCTGTGGGAGCCGCTTTTGCCTTCTTTTTTGTGCTTGACGCGGCGGTTCTGGAACCAGATTTTGACTTGCTTCTCGGACAGATTGAGGTAAGTCGCGATCTCTATGCGCCGAAGTCTTGACAGGTACATGTTGGAGGTGAATTCCCTTTCCAACTCCAGGAGCTGCGTACTGGTGAACGCAGTGCGCATGCGCTTGCTGCTCTGAAGTTGACTGCTGTTATTCTCTGTAGAAGAGACAAAAAAGAGTTTTACATTTGCCAATACGAGTGACATTAAGCCAGAAATTAAGCTACAAAAGTAGATTTTTTATGGCGACTGACGTCAGTCACAACCTACTTACCTATGGATATGCAGTGGAACTGTCGTGGATCTGGAACTGGGTATGTGGCTTGGTATAACCCCGAGCCGCCGTTGAGATTTACTCCGCTAGACGCGGAGTGCTGTCTGGATAGCGCCGTGTGACAGTACTGGGAGCCGAAGGCAGGAAAGGAAGCCTTGATGAGTGGGAGAGCTGGAGGCGACGGGTGAAGCTGAGACGTGACGCACAGCGGGCAAAAGCACAGCAAGCCCGCTTTTCGAGAGTGGCAGGAGCCGGCGGAGAGACTGTGGAGAGGATGAGACGGATGCACGGCGTAAGGAAATAACGGCGGGCTGTTCTCGGTTCCTTTTTCGCTGCTCTCCCTCAAAATCAAGGAATCCACAAGAAATGATCTTGGCATCTTGGCTGCCCTGTGTTTCTTCACCTACTGTCTGAGAGTTCGTAAAAGTTTCTCTTTGTCAGTCTCGTACTAGGATGTGTACCCAAGGCTGGATGGCGGAATGGTGCTGAAGAGAAAGTGTTCCTGCTTAAATAGTTGGAGAGCCAGTGCGCCCATGTGACGGTTACGCTACTAGCGGCTGAGAGCTCTCAATAGGGTTTTGTGCCTTTTCTCTCGGCATTCACTCTGCACGCTTCCCTATTATTTCACTTGTTAACTAAATGAACTGCATAATGTAGTCTATTCTTGTCAGCCCCACCCACACTGCAAGAGGCGGTACTGCCCCTTCTCCCTTTTAAAATTTCCACTCCTTTTATACCAGTACTCTTTAGTGTCGTTTTAAACTTTATTTTCTTTCTCACGCGATCACATGGACACTATTGCTCTTTTAATTAATTTCATTCAAAGAGGTTCGTCATTTGTTCTGCGTGAACTCATTAGACATTCGGTGCATATGACGTATGTCACAAGGCTCATCGGCCCAGTTCCACCTGCAACTCAGCCCATCATTAACTATTATAACAATTAAACGACTTGTTTCTGAGAGAGAGTTTCAGAAATAGGATGGCGTTTAAGATACTGACATCATATCTAGTTAAGAAAGAACACAGCTGTTAATATCTGTTAAACTTTGTTTTTGAAGATGAACTCTTTTCTTTCTCGAACTATTTTTTTTCTTCAAATAGGCTAATAGGCTTCTGTCATTTATTTATCCCCCCCCCTGTAAGTCTGAGTCAGTTTTCATTATTTTACCTATATGCAGGTATGCTACTTTTATTTACTTAAGAACAGCATTACGTTACAATAGCCTACTTAATGAATCAGTTACTAAATTAAATTATGCAAATCTCTGTTTTGGATGCGCGCATACGCACGAAAAGTGTTTTATTATAAGGCTATTATTTATTTATTATTGTTTACAATTAGTAGGCTATTTAACCATATTGCTACAGTTTCTTTTAAATATGAGTTCTAAGAGTATGTGTTCATTTTGAGGGAAATGCATCATTTCCACTAGCTAAAAAAAAAAAAAAGAAGAAAAGACGCGTCGCGTCACAACCTCAAAGCGATGAGGTTAAAAAACAGTGATTAATTCCTTCTCGCTGGCCCCCGCAGAGTCCGGGAAGGAATATATAAAAATAACCAGGTTTTCACTCTCCCAGCCCTTATTGAATGTCATTGTGGAGAGTTTTCAATGCGAGAGAGAAAGGCTCGAATTAAAGTGTGTGACAGCGGCGGACAAAGTGGCACAAAGCCGACTCTGTCAGTGAGGGCCCGAATGCGCAGCGAGTGAAAGCCCCTGCCCGCCGCGCCCTGATTGAATTAAGTAATAGGAAAACATTTTCTTTCACTTTAGGTTTGCTAAACAAGATGTTCAAAGGAAAAGGAGATACTAATGTGTGAGTAAACAGCGAAACGTGCGTTTAACGTTCTATTTGGAATATGTTTTAAAGTTCTAAAAAACAAACAAACAAACACTATATGGCGAATAGCCAGACGTCATTAACACATTACATAGACACTGAGTGTAACATAACAGACAGTTAAACAGAAAGAAACATCACTCAAATAAATAGAATTTCAGTAGGCTTATATCCTACATTCGTATAGCATTCGTGCACCATTCTTATGTATAAGGTGCATTCTTAGTTAATTGGGCGTTCTAACGTGATTTTTAATTTTTCACGGACAGTCGTAGTTTACTTTTTTAACACTAGAATAGTCTAGCCTACTAAAAAAATCTGAATAACAGATTTCCAAACCACGCTTTCAGTGAAAGCTTTGACAATCGCTAAATGCGCGCCACGGATGGATGGATAGATGGATGGATGGATGATGGAGACAACCAAAACACCAGATCGTGCGACTGTGCAGTTTATTGGACCGTAGCTACTCAGTGAGTATACGTATGACCCGCACATATACGTCTAACACTGCTAATATCAGTCCGGGTACCGCTGATGGTTCTTGACAAATGCAACAATTATTCTTGCCCTCTTACTGTATATCCCCGGAACCACCGAGCCTGCTCGCTTAATAGAAAGCTCTTGTGTTCAGAACCAAGCCTCGAGCCTGGTAATGGACTGTATAGGCCCAGCCATTTGTTTTATTTTCTGGAAAATGACGAGGTACCCTCGTCCATCCCTCCCTCCCACCGATCCTCACTCCACTGGAATCACCACTCGACTCACATAAGGGGTATAATTTGGTTGCAACTTTGCAGCACCGTAATAGCAGGTCTTTGCCGGACAAATTAGGAGCAATTAAACCCTTAAACAAGCGGCAGGTACAGAGTCACACGGACAAGAGCCTGTTATTCGATAGGGAGTGAAAGAGGAATGGCGAGATAGGGGGATTAAGCCTTTCATTTTCCTCGACACCGCATGCCAGGCGCTCACCATTAACTAATTGGAGAGTGAGCTTCCATACCCACCACCCGTGCCCCACCAGACCTTGTTTTTTCCTAGTCAATAATTACCAAATGGCCTGATGATGTTATTATAATGTAAAGCGGACTTAATATCAAGACATTTTGCTTTATTTTGATAACATCAATTACAGCCATTAGAGTCTCCTTGGGGATTTGTCAGGCTATAAAACCCCCACAAGAAGATCTTTTTATTGCTCAGAGGTTGCTCGTGTCATAGCTCAGGAGATAGTTCTCCTAAATTCCTCAGGGGATAATACAAATAGAAACAAATGAGCCCAGGTTTCATTCTAAAGAAATGTTTTGAGTTCGTCGCATGCACAATTTCAGACATTTCTGTTCTCTGTTTAATGTCATTGCAGAAACAGTTGAGATATTAAAAGACCTCGTTCGTGGTTTTGCTACGGGCATGGTGCGTATGGCTTTGTGGTTCAGTCTAATTATTGAAATTTACTGAATAAAACACATTAAATAGTTTATTACTTTTTATAGTGGAAATTGACAATAAGTCATAGTAGTTCCCATGGCGCAGCACCTGCGATCTCTTTATCAGCCATTGAGCGCTTCTGCTCAGGGAAGCTCATCCTCATTTGTACTCTCTACTGGAGACCGACAAATAACTTTGACCTCCGCGGAGGAGATGGACACTGCCCTCCAGAGGTGTTCTTTTTAAGCGCAAGCGAACTGTTGCCTGTTAAAATGTTGCATCGAGGACGCGCACCAAGAAGTGCGTTTGGCTAATCTGCGTATTGAATTCAATAAAGCGAGAAATCGTGTTCCACAGTTATGACATGGGATTGGATAAATTAGTTTGTCAACTAATTTATTATAAAAGCAAACTAAATATTTGTGATGAAAGTGATAAATATTGAATATAATTTTGATTGTTGTGTTACTAGTTCTATAAAAGGCTGTTTATAATATACTGTATCTGCAAAATAGCACAAAAATTTTACATTCTATTATTTATTCTATAGTTCTATAATGCATATAATCATATTTTTAAATATATATATGTAAGCAAAACGTTTAAACAAAAGATTTATAGAAATGAAAGTGAAACAAGTGCATGCACTGTAAAAATAATAATAATAGAAAATCAAAGGTGTAAATACACATATTTTTACTGTTTTAATTTAACGTGTTGCTTTTTCTTTGTAGTTGTTTGTGAAATTTCTGAGTGAAAATTATTTATACAGCATTTTTTCCATTGCAGTTAATGCTGAAATGTTAAATTGTTCATGGTCAGAACTTCAATCTGACAACTGTATGAATAAAAAAAACGGATCATCGATAATCTCTATGCTTATGAATTTATACCTCATTCTTGACAAAAGTTTAAAATATCAATAATAAAAACCCATTTAGCTACTCAAGTCATGCCTGGGGCTATTCTGGGATGTTGTTTTGTTCTGCAGGCCTGCAGCTGCCAGATTCACCGGGCTCCTTTTTCACACCATTTGTTTTCTCTCCTCTCAATTGTGAGTAATAAAATAAAATTAAGTGAGCATTAAGTTCATTGGGTTTGGGGGTCAATGGCTTCCGTATGGTGTGAATTATTCATGGTTGGAGACTGTATTGGTAAGAGACAGGTTGGAGTGCATGCTGGTCCTGTTGCCCCCACTTGTCTGTATGGAGGGATCTGTCGTGAGCTAACAGTGAAACAGGATTTAGAGTCCCACTGGGATTTGCCTTAGCTGGACGGGGCGCTGTGGCTGTCTGTGGGTCCCCCTCCTAGATCTACCCCTAGGGCTATGAAAACAGACTGCTGCAGGTTCTTCTGCTTGTATAAGGGATGGATGCTGAAAAGTATCTTTCATATGCTGCTCAGCCACCAGCCCTTTTTGCAGTTCATTATAGCTAACTAAGACCGGTGTTATATTGTTAAATGTGCGTTTTATGCTTAGGAGCCTCAACCAGACATCACAACCAAACACCAGATGCTAAGAAAACACATAAATATGTAAATAATCTCCTTTCTGTGCATCCATGAATATTTTTGTGATTTAAAAAAGTATTCTCACTATTTTTTATGAGGTGCCTTATTGAAGTGTCATTCAAGTACATCAAAATTTAATTTATTGGTAATCAACCCTAAATTTTGAGCAAATTACATACCATTAAATTTATACTGATGAAATGCAATAATTTTATAAATGCAATCATTTTTAATTTAACAAGCTAATTCAGATGCAAAACTTTATAAATCTGTTTGTTATTTATCAATTCTATTAGGACTGGCAGAATGATGAGGTATACGAATGTGTGAACATGTATTTTGGACACTTAAGTGTCACTAAATAAGATATCAAACCAAATGGCATTTATTTTCAAGATAGGCCAAACTATTGAGAAAAATTCACTTTTCCATCTGACCCTCATACTTATTTTTTTGTTCTGCCTTTTACCTTATTAAATATGGCATCTTTTGTGTCAAATTCTTAAAATTAATAAAATTCATTTAGCAAAATAGGACATTATATGGCTGTTGCTAATCAAATGAAATCCCCACCAACAAAATCCATTATTGTGCTGCAGAGGTGACACAGAAGCTGCATTTAATGTGCCAGATGTATTTACACAGGCTGTTTAGCTTAGAGGACTTGAATGCATTTACACAGCAGTTAAAAATGCATAAATAGTAGTTAACATTTCAAATATACAAATTTAAATAAAAAATCAGCAAAGAAGTAAAAAACATTAAGTGATTTTTTAAATATGAAGTTAAAACCAGCAGTAGGTGGCAGCAACGAGTGAGTCATTGAATGATTTGCACAATCTTTTATGAATGAATGAGTGAATAAAATGGATGAAATCACTGTCTGTGTATAGGTATCTTTTTGAACAAGTAGTTACTTCATTACATTTAAAAGGTATGTTTTATATCAGGGGTTCTCAAAGTCTACATCAAATGGTTACTACAAAACTTGTGTTTAATTAACATGCATAACAATGCAACATTATAGTTTTAGAAAAATTAAAGTGTCTTTTGCCTTCAAAATACAGTAATTGAAAGGCAAACGTGGCAAAACAATTCATTTAAGCGTCAGCAATAGAGGTTGACCGCTAAGTTTTTTTTTTTTTCTGGCCTATGTGGATGTATATGATTCAGATTTTTTTGCCTTGTTTTCTTTTTTTCCCCCCTTTATCTCATAAAAAAGAGTAGGCCTAGAGTTAATGTTTACTGCAGGGCACACTATGGTAATAGTAGTAGTAGCCTTATTCTTAGTAATAATGCATCGCTCAAAACTTAAGCACCTTCTCAAAACTGTACTGAAGCATGATTTTTGTTTATGTTTGTTGACAGACACCAGTTTTTCCCACAGACTTGCAAATGCATTCCCTGCCAGCAGGAGGTGCTATTGGGGTGGGAGATTTAGCAGTTTCCCTGGTAACAGCTGTAATCAAATCAGCTCTGTGCTCACAAACTTTATTAGGCATAAGGAAGACATGGAAATTACATCACAAACGCTTTTCTGAAGCTTGTCATTTCTGACAGGCCGGCACAAAAAAAAAAAAAAAAAAATGTATGGGAAACACTGGAAACTGCTTTTAGAAGCACTGTTTTATATATTATGAAAGTGTTTAAGTATGAATGCAATCAGGACATACTACATTCATCATGTTGTCATAGTCATGTCTGACAGTATCAGTTGCATCATTTCAGTGCTATTCACAAATTCTGTCCCATAGCATAAAATGTCCACTAAATGCGCACATCAGAATCTCGGCAGTAGTAGAACATCCAGGTCTACTGTATGATGAATATATGGTAAATTCGGACAAACTGCTGTTTTCACATACTGTTTTTACCTACTGTCTAGAAAGGAAGTTCATTCAGATGCAGCCTATATAAATTGGTCATTGAATCATTCACTCAGCCATGTAGATTTACTTTGAAACATTACGCTAATAATCTTTGAAAATCTTTTAATGTGTATTTTCTTTGGCGAAACATAATTTTTGTCTCTAAAATGTAAGTCACTTAATTGATGTATAAAACCAATATCACTTTTTAATTGTGCTGTTATTGAAAAAACAGCATGCTTGCTTGTGATATTACCCGATGTCATGAATGTATGTATAGTACGGCAAATAAAAATGAAAACTCGAGGTATAGATAGCAAAAATGGACTTTGGTGTGTTTATGCTATGCAATGGGTAGAACGCCTAACACATGCATGTCAAAAATATGCCAAAGTCCATTTTTACATATCAATACCACAAGTTTTTGTATTAATTTGGCATATTTATATGCATTTTCATGAGACCAGGCTGGATATTGCTCAACTATACTGTCTGCTTAAAATGTAAAAAACAAGAACTCACATAAGGGCATTTGTTGTTCAACAACATGTATATACTCTGACATTTGTGCAAACTTGAAAACTAAACTTGTATATCCACTGACACATTGTGACTAGTTGGCACAAAAAAGCTAGCTCTGAGAAATGTTTTCTAAGAATTTTTTTGCAGATATTTTCTATTGAATTAATGAGACTTTTTTTTTTGTATGTCCCAATACTTTTTGGGGGCATTGTATTTGAAATAGCATAACATTTATTACACAAATACTTTCCGAAATACATGAAAACAAACATTTATTTGCATTTTGAATCTTTACAAAATTGCATTTATAGAATAAAAACAGTTAGGTGTAGGTGTTGCGTGGATAGATTAAGCCTCAACATTATGTACATTTTATTTCATTATTATTATTTTTTAAAAATAAAACCATGAAAATGGGTTTCATAATGTACGTCTGTATGTCTTATAATTAAATAAATCTGATTTGTATTTTCTTCATCAGAACTGTTTTATAAATAAGTATATATATTAAACAATTTGATGAATAAATCATTTTTAATAGTGCCAAAGTTTCTTTGCTGAAGCAGAAATGTCCTCATATTCTTGTGTGAGAAAACCATATCAGTGTTGGTATAAAACCAATATGAAATCAAGCAAGGAACCATCATTACTTTATAAACTAGTGTTGGATTGATAGATGATATCTAAGATTTTTAATATCTCATTGTGAATCTGAATTGCCATTTGATGTGAATCCATTAGTTCTGGTACAGCAAGGATTGAGAAGTCATCGTTTTCCCCCGTTTTGTGTTAAAAGCTCTGACATATGCTTCAAAAGGGGTTTGTCTTTATCCATGGAAGTTAGTTTCCAATTCAGTGGACATTTGGTCTTTAAAAAAATGGTGGGTCAAACCAATGAATTTAATGAACTCTCCAACACAAAGAAAGTGTTTTGCCATTTGAACCCCCATAAAGGCGGATAGGCAGGTCAGCAAAGTTCTTTCAAGAGGTTTGTACACATATGTGACAATGTTTAGAATGCAGACCTCTTCAGTGTCCCCATTGACAAGATTGTTCAAAGTGTTGAGGACGGCAGTGATGGTCCTGTCATCCGAGGTTTCGCTATTGTTCTCCCAATTTGAGCCAGTTTCTTTTTCACTGCCCAAAACACTCCCGGATAACAAAAGTCAAGGAATGCAAACCACATTTTCTACCTCTCAGAGTGACTGCCCAAGCAAAACTGTTTCGAGAAGGTCCTCAAATGGTTGTAGCGTACAGAAAGCAGTGTTTGACTTTTCTTTTTTACTTTACACCTCCTCTGTGTTTTTCCCTTAAATCTTCCCTTCAATGGCCTGTCCTGCAGCATCTGCCTCCCACTTGTTCTGTCCATCTTTTGGGAAGAGATAGTGGGAGGAGTAGAGAGAGGGATCAAAAGGGAGGTACAGGATAGGATTAAAGGATGACGGATGGGAGGGAGTTTGATTGGAATCACCTGCTATTTGATGTCCACACTTCAATCGAATTTAACATGGAAAATGAACTGTTGTTACTTGAAGAGTTGTTTCTAATATTTCTAAAACTAATATAGTTGGTGTAAATCGGTGCATCAGGTTGATTTAATCAAATTAACTAGTTATTTTTAACTGAATAAACTAATTATTTGACTAGTATGAAAACTTTTCATTTTGCCTTTACCACATAAAGCACATTTGGAAAATTTGGGAGCTGTTACTGTTCCGTTGCAAAATTAATAAAAGGATCATGACTGAATTCTTATATTAAAGCTAAACTGATAACACACACTATTCTGAATAATAGAGTATATGGTACATATGTGACAAGACATTAATATGTGGTTAAAAAATAGCAATAAACAGTCGATATGTGACCCTGGACCATCATAAGTAGAAGGGTATATTTGTAGAAATAGTAGGCCTACATGGTATGGGTCAAAATGATGAATTATTCTTTTATGCCAATAATCATTAGGATATTAAGTAAAAATCATGTTCCATGAAGATATTTTGTACATTTCCTACTGTAAATATATAACAATTTTGATTAGGTAAAACACATTGATCTTCATTTGGACAACTTTAAAGGCAATTTTTTCAATATTTAGATTTTTTTTTTGCACCCTCAGATTCCATATTTTTCAATAGTAATCTTGGCCAAATCTTGTCCTATCCAAACAAACCATATATCGATGGTAAGTTTATTTAAAAGTAAAATGGATGCTAACTAGCGGGAATAGGTCCTTGAAATAAAGTATTACCCATATTTTGAAAATGACAACCGGGTGAATTAACCTTTACAGTGGATGATTAAAAAGTACTATCATATATAGATAAATCTTCAAGTACTATCATATATAGATAAAATCATTATTCATCATCATCAATCAGTCATTATTTACTCACACATGTAGTTTCAAGCCTGTTTAATAATTGCTGAACTTTTCGTTCAAGTATTTTTAAGACAGATTTATTCTTGTCATATAAGCTATCATTGTCTTTTCACACTAAGTTTTGAAAATGAAGTTATCATTTGCAACCAAGGTCGATCATTGAAATAAAAAAAAACATGTAATATATTATTTGCCTTATTTTTTCATGTATAATAACCTTTTTTGTTACGGTTTGCTTGATGTAATGTGAAAGAAACGAGCTATAAATGGCAGACTAAATATTACAAAACAACACTAAATAAAAAGTGTGTTTTAGTGCTGGCCTATTGCAGGGCAGACCTAAAGCTGCTTGCATATATCAGACTATACAGAGATAGTTGTACGGACAGCGGGCTGAAAGCTTCTCTCTCAGGGTAATAAATGAGAAATCTAAAAAGCCCTATTTGCATGTGCGATAAAAGCCCCCTGATTCATTTTCATAACCCAATATCCCCTTTTCTTCCCAAATCTCCATGGAGTGTTTTGTGTTTTAGAGCTGCCTTTTGTTTAACTTTTCCTTTGATTTTTTTTCTCCCTGGTTTCTTTCATTCCTGCATCTGACTTTTCCCCCTTTACTAATGACCAGGGCAACCGCTCTCTCTCTTTCTCACTCTGTGTGTGTGTGTGTTGAGTTATGACAACAGGCGACGCTGCAGAGAAGGCCTGTGCTTGGGGTATAAAATTTGTTGGGTGTGTTTTTGTGTGGCTGCAGTATGAACGGGTCAGTGGGCAAAAGCAGAGGCTCCCTGCCTTTCTGCAGATGCGCTCTATTGAGGGGTCGACACGCGGCGGGACGCAGTCCTGAGGAGGGGCCGCTGACGACCCCCTCCTCCTCTCTATCTCCCTGGAAACCAGCTTTCAGTGGACCAGAGCAGACCAGGGGTGCAATGACACAGACCCGGATCCAGATGAAACCCGATCGGACCTCTGTGTGGCAAATAATACCCCATTTGTACCCAGTTTGTCTGACATAACAAGAGCCGCCGGCATCGCCATGACAGCTCATCATGAGAACGACAGACCTTATAAATGAGTATTGTATCCCGCGGCCAACGTTCTCATGCATAGACCACACCAGAGAAACAACACACAGACCGTACTGTCCAGTTTACAAATCAGACTTACACTTTGATGACTATATTTCAATGTCTAAACCATTAGTACAAAAGTTGTTATCTGGCTATATAACAGTAGATCATAATTCACTAATATAGCACACAACCTGCCTCCAAAAAGTGTTCGTCATTACACTGGATAACAAAATATCAAAACAGGTCACATCTGCAAACTAATAGGCTTGTCCTCAGAAGTGAAATTTTTTTGGTTAAATGTTTGAAATAAGATCTGTGGTGTACACTAGCTCAAGATATTTTAAAACATAAAATACACCAATACTACCCAATTTTATAAAAAAAATTTATCGGAAGTTTAATGGCGATAACATGAAAGTCATGTGACCTCATTTATAGCCTACGTTTAGATCTACTGGCTAGTGCACTTGTAGATAATAACCATAACCATCATTACATTATAGCCACATGATGAATCACAGTCCATCATACACGGCCCTGTTCATAAAACATAGCCATTACATGTTTATAGATGATGCACAGTCATGCACACAAAGAAAAAAAACAATTATCTCTATTAAATTAACTATGACTTTTGCCTTAATAAACTGATAATTTGTAGCTTAGTAAGGTAGTTGTTAAGTTTAGGTATGGAGCAGGGTTAAGGGATCTAAAATATGGTCATGCAGAATAAGGTTAGAGCCAATAATGCATGCTAATAAGCAACTAATAAGTAAGAATCTGCCCTTTTACTGTTTATTGTTGGTTTACAGAAATATTGTGTGTATGATGTTAACCCATTTAGAGTTTTTACCATCTATGTTAATTAATGTAAAAATCACAAACATTTTTACAATGACAAGTCATTAAAAAAGTCAATCTTAAGGTTGCTAAGATCGAGGAACACTTTAATTTAAGGACCAATTTTCACTATTAACTAGTTGCTTATCAGCATGCACATTACTAGCATATTGGCTGTTCATGATTACTCAAAGCATATATTAATGCCTTATTCTGCATGACTATATTTGTAGATGCCTTAATCCTAAACTTAACAACTACTAACTATTAATAAGAAGCTAATTATTTTTAGTTTGTTCAAGAAAAATTGTGAAAATGTGTTATTTATTCTTAAGTGTTACTAATGGGTTTAATGTCTTATTCTGTTATTATGCGCAAGTATTTTAATCTAGTTAATTCTCACTAATAACTACTTCCTTATTAGCATGCATATTGGCTGTTTATTTGTCATGGTTGGTACGTGAATCATAGGAGAAACAGGAAACGTTCGGATCCATATGCAGAAACTTTAATTATCCACGCTCCAGGTCGAAACAGGCAGGTTTAAACAATCACAAACAACAATAGCGGAGGATAGGAGAGAGAGTGGTCAGTGTCCGTAGCAATAGATCAGTACAACAGTGAGCAGCGTCCAGGAGGCGAGAGAATATCCAAGCCAGGCAGGACTCCGTAGCGATAATCCAAAGAACACAATAGAACACAGAAAATGCTTTACAGTGACAGGGAACCCATACCCACAATGATCAGCGACCACTAAACAGAGAACTGGAACTTAAATACACGTACAAACTAGGTCAGGGGGAGGAGATAGAACAAACTGCCATGACAACATACAAGGGGAAGAGACACTTCAAAATAGGAGTCCTGCTGGCACTTCCAGCTAGATCGTTACATAGCCCCTCCCTTAAGGAGCGGCTTCCAGACGCTCCCACAATGGGGGCCCGGGGGTGGCGGAGCAGGCGGCAGAGAAGCCCACCAAGGCGGAGCAGACAGCGGTGAAGCCCAACGGGGCGGAGCAGCCGGCAGAGACGTCCTCCTGGGCGGAGCGGCCGGCAGAGAAGCCCACCGAGGTGGAGCAGACGGCGGTGAAGCCCAACGGGGCGGAGCAGCCGGCAGAGACGTCCTCCTGGGCGGAGCAGACGGCGGAGAAACCCACCTGGGCAGAGCAGGCGGCGGAGACTTCCTCCTGGGCGGAGCAGGCGGCGGAGAAGCCCACCGGGGCAGAGCAGGCGGTGGAAACTTCCTCCTGGGCGGAGCAGGCGACTGGACTGCATAAAGGAGCACAGAAAAGTCAGTATTGGCCTCATCGGCCGAGTCCATACCTGAGACTGGTTCGGGGTGAGTGGTTCCAGCAGCCAGGTCAGGTCCAAAGGTGAGTTCAACGGCTCCTGTGGCAGGTTCAGGGCTGAGTGATAGCTTAGCGGCCTCCACGACCAGTCCAGAGCAAGGTGTGAGTTCATTACCAGCCTCCATGGCCGGTTCAGGGCAGGGCACAAGTTCGCAGGCTACTATGGAAAGCTCCGAGTCCGTTCTGAGCTCCTGAACTGCCCGGACAGACCGACTTGGAGACTGTGCAGCCTCCAGCGAGGACCTTATGGCGCTTTTCCACTGCATAATACGGTACGGTACGGTTCAGTACAGCTCACTTTTGGGGGGTTTTCCACTGGTAACAGTACCTGGTACCTGGTCCTTTTTTTAG
>JAUMHE010000048.1:20884658-20909674 GCA_032359235.1 Enteromius mattozi
AGTTAAGCTTAATTCAATGTAGAGTAACTGATAGCTTAGCTCACTACATTTTCTAAGTAGCTTGCCCAACACTGGTAAAAACAACCAAGGCATTGGTTAGAGAATCTGTGTGTGTTACAGTTATGTTGGGCAAGTTCCCATTTGCAAGGCCCTGAGGTCATTTGGTCAGAGTTCACCATTTCTCTCACACTTAGTCTAAGACAGACACACACGCACACACACACACACAGTCTCTGGGCAGGTGCAGCCCCTGAGAGAGGGATGGAGGCCCTTTGCCTCTCCCACCTCTTCACGCTGCTCAACCGCAAAATAAGAGGGGTGTGAAAGGGTGCACTCCAAAAAGCCATCACCTGCTCCCTACAATTTGACCAAACACTTGCTTAAATATGCACAGACATACATCCACCAATCCCTGCTCACCAAGAGCTGAGCAATCACGCTTCAGATTGGCAAAACATTAACATTCACACACATCAAGCATGGACAAGAGTTGGGGAGCAAAAAACAAGGACAAACAAGAGATAGCCTTGTCTCAACGGCAGTGCAAAGACTGGCCTTTCCTAAAATAATTTTTTTAAAGGAAACAATACAACTCACAAGATTTGGTAATGACTCATTTAATATTTAAAAGACAATCACCAAATCAACCACTGACACTCACCTGATTCTATATGCGAATACATTTTAAGCATGCCTTCTATGACCAAACATTTAGCTGAAATGGCTTACCATACAAATTCAAACAAAATATAATCAGATTTTGGTTATCTCATATTTTTTAAAAGGAAAAAAATCTAACTAGATCACGAATTTCAGTCTTGATCACATCAGTATATGTTGTTCAAAACGTTTTAGTGATACCTTTGATCCAAAAATTCAGAATTCCAACAAAAAGTGTTGATTTCTTGACAAAAATTTAATTTAAAAAGTGGTCAAATAATGGAAAACTTGTATCGTGCAGACTCATCAAGTGTAAGCCAATGACGAGATGTCCTATTTTTAGAAAAATTAGTTTAATGTTACAAACAACTTGATTAACTTGAAAATAAAATCTCAAAATATGGGTCAAATAATGCTCCATCGTCATTCATCATATATTCAGTGCTGGAAAGGTTACTTAAATGTAATAGGTTACAGATAACAAGTTACTGTCTGAAATGTAATAAGTAGTTAAAATAATGTAACTTTGATTATTGTAAATTTGATTATTTTTCTGTTTCTAATGAATGTTTTGTTCTTATGATTATAATGAATTGTTATTCATTTTGTAACATTTAAAACAGGCACAGGTTTACTTAACAGTACTCAACACTGATTACTGTCAGACTGTCAAAATCCTTTTTTTAAGCACAGCCACCATAAAATCAGAGATTGCTTTGAGATTAAATGGCGTTTTATAACGAATTTCAGGAGGAACATGTACGAACGATAAGCCAGCTGCCACCAATCTCCTCATTACCAAATTACCCTATCAGTAACTCTCTCCTCCGTCCTTAAATATCGCTCACTTCCTTCCCCTGGCATCTTCGTTTTTTTACATCCCACCGCCTTCCCCTCATCGCCTTCCTTAGGTCGGTAAGACCGAAACAATCAAAATTCCATTATTTCCCGCTACCTGATTCTTCCTCCCGAGGGGCACGCGGGGACCCGGCTGGGCTCTGAGCATCACTCAACCCTCGCCTTCTAGGGGTAGATCCCCTAGGGCTTTGGGTCCGCCGGGCTCCCTGCCTGTTCCCCGGACAGTCGCCAAAACGAGCATTTTATTTATCGCAGAGGAAGTGTGAACTAGTGAAATACTCATTTGATATAAGAACAAGATATAGTCTCATAATAGATATGATCCTGTTTTTGAAATCAAATCTTTGCATAGCAATGACAGGAAAAAAATTGGCATCTAACAATTGCTTGAAAAACAGTCAATCTTCAAAAGTAAAGCATATACATAAACCCAAATATAAAAAAAAAGTTATTGAATAAGCTTGTGTCCTGTGTCATAAACTGGTGAAACATTGGTGTCTCATATTTTAGAGCAGTCAGTGCAGTTTGGGAAAGGTTAATATTTCTTTTAAGTTGTCTTTGTTACAGTGCAATTATAATATTAATTGACTACATGGATTTATTATATGGTTAAGGTTATCATGGCTTGTCTTATAGGTTACTTGTATGTAATTATGCATGATTGTTATGTAAGTAAGTAAAATGTGTAACAAGGACACCTTAAAATAAAGTGTTACTGAAATCAGGTAAATCTCTCTCTCTGTGTTTGTGTGTGTGTGTGTTTGTGTGAAAATATTCAGACATCCCCTTTGTAATCATAAACATTTTCATAAGTAACTGCAATTTAATTACATTTTTTTTAGTAGCTGTAACAGATTACAGTTACATAAATTTTTTCATTATGTAATCCTTTTATGTAAATAGTTACTCCCCAACAAAGCATATATTTCTCTAAAAAATAAAACAGCAAGTGGGCTATTCATTAAGTTTTTGTTGTGGGTCAAATGAAGGGTTTGTCTGTTTAAAAGAATGGGGAAGGGAAGGGAATGTCTGTATTGTGTCTTGTTTTTTGTCTCCTGCAGCCTTCATTGTGATAGGTAGTTACAATACCGGTAAACCAGATTAAGTAATCTGGAAAGGTTTGTATATGATTTATGGTTATCCAATCCAATATTGCTTTGAAAAGAGGTATATTAAAAATAAGATTACCTGTTCCTGGACACATAGGATTTCCAGACATGGATATTTCTGATCCAGAATAAACTTTTTGAACACCTGGGCCCAGGAGTTAGGGACTGTGAAAAAAGGACAAATGAGATGAATCTTAATCACAAAGGCAACACATGTAGAGGTTGAATTAAATCTTCCAGTGTTAGTTCTACAATAGCACAACATAATTTGCAAGACACCCTAAAATAATTTTAGAGAACCGCACATGAAACTAGTCATTGTATCAAAATACGCTTCACCAAATTCACATTCTTCAAGTCAAAAGCTTCAAACTGGCTATCATCCCACTTAATGATAGATGCGGTTAAAGAGAGTGGGAAATCAGGACAATTGAGCAAAATATTAGATGTAAAGGCACCAAATGGAGAGACGGGATGGCATTTTTCAATACTGGTTGTAAACAACTAGATAATAATGCAACAAACTTATTTTATGCGTTCTAACGAAACTTCAACACCAACCCAATCATCAAGCCACAATAGAATTGACCAGAACGCTCACTTAAATATCAAAGTCTTCAAAGAACTCATTGCTAGTATGCATGCTTTAGGCATCCTTAATTTACATTGGTCATGGCCATAGAGTTCACTGAATTGGTTAGCCAAATGAAGGACGGGAGATAAAAAGCGAGCAGTATCTTGTTTGCAAAGGCAACAGTTGGGAGATATAAGAAGACCTTTTCCAAAGTACTTCTAAAATACACACAAACAATTGCATAATAAGCACCAAAATCTGAATATCAAAGTCTTCTAAGAGCCTATTGCTGGTATTTGAGTGTCTGAACTTTACATTGGTCAAGGCCAGACTTTGCTGAATTGGCTCACCAAATATTGGACGTAGACAAAAGTATGCAAGAGGAGAAGAAATGAGGAATCTTGGTCGCAAAGGTGACAGTTTGTAGAGATGGGAGGACATTTTCCAAAAAAGAAAAAACCCAGCTGCATCATAAGCACCAACACAATTTACAAACCACGATACCACTGACTGAAACTCAGACACTTCAGCAAAGACAGCCAAAAGTCAAATATCAAAGTCTTCAAAGAGCCTATTGCTTGTATGCATGCTTTGAGCGTCTGAAATTTACATTGGTCATGGCCATAGAGTTTGATGAATCGGCTCGCCAAACGATGGACAGGAGTTAAAGGCGAGAGGAGGAAAAACGAGGAATCTTGGTCGAAAAGGCAAAAGTTTGGAAAGATGGGAGGACGTTTTCCAAAGTACACACAAGCAACTGCATCACAAGCACAAACTCAATCGACCAACCACAATACCATTGACTGAATCTCAGGATCTTCAGCAAAGACAGCCAAAAGCCAAAAAATCAAAGTCTTCAAAGAGCCTATTGCTGGTATGCATGCTTTTAGCGTCTGAAATTTACATTGGTCATGGCCATAGAGTTTGCTGAATTGGCTGTGAGAAGAACAGAAAGCTAAAGAAGGAGGTGAGGGAGGTTGTGCTTTGACTCCTCGCTCCTCCCAGCTGCAGCCCAGCTGCCCCCCCCTCCATTGTGGCAGTGAGTGAGTGTGTCCTCCCGTTTAACAGTGCTGGAATGTCGCTCCTCCACACCACTGATGGATGAGACCTTGTTTCACACTCCTCTGCCCCTCCCTCTGAATGCTTCTTTCTCTCTTTTGGACCCTCTCTCCTTTCATTCGACTCTTTTATTGCCGAACTAATAAAAGTCACCCATCCTTCACTTTTTTTTGCGTATTTGAGTGTGTGTTGTGTCTTGGAGATGAGGGCTGTATGGAGAGTGTGTCGTGTGCATACAAACACCTACGCAAATTCAAATGAAAACCAGAGGCTTAAAAAATATATTGTGGCCCCGTAAAGTATTTAGACTCTAAAGCTAGCAAAAAAGTACAGTACAGAATAGATACCAAACATTAAATGTGCATTCAGTAGATAACGTTAGCATCGCTGTTTGGTATTTAAATAACGATTCCACAATGTCGTTCCAAGCTGGATTACCATCTTTCAACATGGATCAGCATGAATGTTTAACTTTTACATACACTGATACTAATTAGTTTACCGGTTCAACAAAAAACAATGCAATGCATCACTACACACAATTTTCTCTGTCGTCAAGTCATGTACCATTCACACTCGTATTTTGTCTTTGTTGGTCTTTTTGTTTTGTGCACTGCAAAAATTGTTAAGAAAACTTGAAAATTCAATGCGATGGGTCTCTCAACTGTCTTAAAAATTTACCTAAGTTTTTTTTTTTTTGTTCTATCATTTAGATGATTTCATTCACTAAATGCAAACTGCTTCATTTAGTGAACAAATTCATCAGATTTTTATTTGGCTTCAGATGTTTTGTGCTTCTGTGGTACAGGTACTGATTTTCCCATTTTCTCTGCTAGTAAAGAATAATATACAATATATAAGTGTTAAACTGTCTAATATTTAGCTTCTCGTTCATAACAAAAATTTCGCAATGCTATGTGTTATTTATTTTACATATAGGACACCACTGAAAACCTCATACATCCACAAAACAAAAAACAAAACAAAAAAAGCGGCTTTCACTGTAATTAAAATCACTATATAATATAATATGATTATATTATATTCTAATAGCAGAATAATGTTATATTGTTATAATATAATAGCAGAAACGGCTGAGAAATTCTCTAATTTGTTTGCACATGCCACTTTGTATGACATTTAGTATTTAATGCAATGAAATTCATACTCTTTTAAATGTAGCTTAACTGTCTGAATACTTTTTAGGGCCATTGTATACATCTATCTGCATATGAACCTTTTACAACTCTGACAAGATTAATTCAAATGGTTACGCACAATTAAAAACGAGGTCTTACCATTCAGTAAAATCCACAAGAGTTTAAATCGTTTATGTAAAATCATCATAACATTCTAATGTAATGCTTTGGCCTGGTGGGCGACTAATATGCTGAATTCAGCTTTGCTCGGCTCTAATGTGGCACCAGTGTGACACTCTGGATATAAAATGGTGTTTTATTGAGCAGCAGGTCAGCTCTGTTGGCTGACAGTTCCGTTGGGAAGTTTAAAGAGAGTTGTTTAAAAAGTATTATTAGAGAGCAGTTACACAACACACAGCTCACAAGAGCGCAACATTCCCACCAGAGTCAAAGCACTCGTATCAGTGAGTCATACTGAATCAACAGACGCAGTGCATGAACACAGATGAGCGCACACACACGGTTGAAATACAAAGAAAAAAAATGTACACTTCAGCATGAAGAAATACACAAATTATACACAGAATGCAACATGACTACATTGTAAAATAATGAAATATAGAAACATTTAGTAGATAAATGTTGTGTCTGCTATTCTGTTATTTATGCAATTATATAAGAAAAATGTCAGCAATGTCACTCTTTGAATTATTAAATTGTTATTGTAATTGTCAATTATATTTACCAAACAATAATATCAAGTACTGTGGCAAAATGGCTTCTGTTAGCATATGTGCGACATGTACAACCAATGATATTAATTATAATGAGACATCTGAAAAATAAATGATGCAATGATGAAAAATTATAAAAGGAAGTGTGTACTTTATGCTAGGTCAGCATTCGCATTTCAATTTCAGTGATTCGTCAGGTTATTTCAAAGGCTATGTAAATTATTCCAAATCCATATTATTCAAAAAATGAACTTGCTTGGCCTTGAAAGGAAAATGTATTCACTTACAGAAATGTAATGTAAACTTTTTTTTTTTTTTAAATGTAAAAAAGCAAGATCTATGGTTTAAAAACCTTTTAGTTAACTGGGACATTTCTGTTATGAAATTTTGATATTATTATGTATTATATTTTAAAATATGTGACCCTGGTCCATAAAACTAATCTTAAGTCACACTGGTATATTTGTAGTAACTGACAACAATACATTGTATGGATCAAAATTATAGATTTTTTTTTTTTTAAATCATTAAGATATTAATTAAAGATCATGTTCCATGAATATATTTGTAAATACCGTTATTATATTAAAATGTAATTTATGATTAGTAATATGCATTGCTAAGAACTTTATTTGGAAAACTTTAAATGTGATTTTCGTAATATTTAGATTTTTTTCCACTGTTTCAAATAGTTGTATCTCGAACAAATATAGTCCTCTCCTAACAAACCATACATCAATGGAAAGCTTATTTATTTAGCTTTCATATTATGTATAAATCTCAATTAATAAAATTGACCTTTATGTTTGGTTTTGTGGTCCAGCGTCACATATTAGTGTCACATATTATGTTATTTTGTCACATGGTATAATGTTTGAGAGTGAAACAATGTCACAGACAATGTTGCTTCTCCGATCTTTCTCACCTCTTGGAGGATGATTGGCTTTTTATTTAAAGGAATATTATGAAGAACTAATGTGATACAACATGATGTTAAGGAGTAAAAAAATACTAATAACTGATAACATGTTGAATATTCTCAAAGTTTTTTTTACTTGTATTCATAAAATTTCCAAGATTAACATTATACCTTTTACACCAAGCAATTCATTTAGATATTAAAAATTTAAATACAAATTTTGCATGTGTATTTGACTAATTACTATTAATTACAAGAGTTAAATGCAAGGAGTAAATCAAATTTAAGCTCTTTCAGTAGCATCTGTTTGTCTGTGGTTCATTATCATATTAAACATTTTAATTTATGCCCCAGTTTATAAAAAGATCAGAAATACTTTTGCAAGTATTCATTTACAATCTTAACAGGCAAAAGAACAGAAAAGTTTAAAAGCAGAATTGTGAAGCTTGTACTTTTGTTGAAGCACTTTCATTAATCTTTTCGTTTATTTTCAGCTGTGATATTTATTTATTTATTGGGTCTTTCTTTTCTAGATGTTCGAATTATACGTGGGTTTCGTTCATTTCAAGTCAAAAAAGCTTTAAGAATAATTTACTGAATACTCTGTCTGACCCATACATTCAGTTCCTCTTCCTGGTATATTGATGGAGAGATTAAGCAAAACAGCATAGATTTATTTTTTATGTAGCTGCATAAAAATAAGATGTCAGAAACTCTGGCTTTTGAGACTGGGAATGTATTAATTTTAAGTGTTTATAGTGACAAATATGAGGTCGGAGTTGTTTTTATATATAGTCTTATAAATAATGTACAAAATTAAGAAATGTAGGAACACGTTATTATTATTATTATTACTACTACTACTACTTCTACTACTACTTTTACTATTATTATTACATGTTTTAAAGGTACAAGTTCATCTGTTCGAAAGATTGTAAAATTTTCAAAGGTGAAAAAAGTTTTCAAAATTGGGTGGGAGGAAGATGATAAAGGATTTATGAGATTAGTCAGACAGAAGGTAAGTACAATGTTCTTTAATTTCATTTCTTTATATCTTCATTTACTCATTAAATATGAATAGGTAAACACAATAACTTTTGAATTTGATTTATGTGTAATGCAATAATGCTTACAGAAAACTGAAAAGCAACTGCTAAAATTATCTGCTCTCTTAACTAGACGCTTATTAGCATGCATATTACTAGAATATTTGCCATTTATAAGTAACTAAGCACATATTAATGCCTTATTCTACATCCCTCATCCTACCCAATACCTAAACTTAACAACTACCTTACTAACTATTAATAAGCAGCAAATTAGGAACTTATTAAGGGAAAAATAATGTTCCCTATTCTAAAGTGTTACCAATTATCCTTGTATAATGCAACTCTTCACACAGATAAGGATATAAAGATAAGATAATGGATAGAAACAGGGATGTTTTAATGTGGTATATGTTGCCCTATTAATGTCTGCAGGCTTTCTGGAAGTTCAACAAATGTCTAGGATGTATATAGACTAACTAAAATATCTTCAGCTGAATGTTACTACGTCGCCCCCTGTTGATAATCCAAAGCAACAGCTATTAAGGTACTAGATCATGGTACTTTGTTGAAGCTAATGCTTGCAGTCATCTCCGCAGGACTGATTCACCATTAGGTCTACTTTGCTGTAATGTCATTTTAAATTATTGGGGGAAAGGTTCCAGCATCCCAGAATCAGCTGCATTAGCGCGCTAACAGCACTGAAATACACACTTGACAGTTCTCATCCACATCGGTACCAAAGTAATCTCACAACATCTGTTACTATGAATATCATAGTTTTGCGAGTAGTGCTTGTGTGTCAGTATGCATATCTCTCTGTGAGTGCGCGAGTGAGTGAGTGAGCGCATAACTGCACAAGAAGGCATACGTGTGTGCGTGCGCGCGCGCGCGCGTGTTTTGTCTGTCAGTCAGTCCAATCCTTGTAAAACCACTTGAAGCAGAGAGAAATGTGATTGGGCATTAGAAACATAAAAGGGAAACAAGGGCAGTAATGAATTTAGGGAAAATGAACCCTAATGGCACTGGCATTACTCGTGTTCCATATAACAAATTATTGGAAATTTGACAAGCACACCAATTTAACTCCTCATGTCTGCCGGGAGCTCGACGGAGTCCTCTTCGCCTCGCCACAGCAAGACAATTTCGGCTCATTTTCCTATTTATAACAATAGAACCAGCCATTAAGACAAATTAATGTCATTATCAAGTCCCTATGAAAATGACAACTACCGGCGTTTCGAGCAGCTTTAGTGGCTATTCACGATAATGAAATCCGCTGTACAGCTACTGAAAAGAAACACTCCAAGTAATTATTTTCTAGTAGCTTGTTTGTCTGCCGGCCGTTCGTTTGCTTTCAGCTCAATTATCGGTGCGAGCGGTGGCGTGGAGGCGCGGAGAGAGCGGTACGGGCCGCCGAGCGAGAGGCCTAATTGGGCAATTACCGTCCCGTTCCAGGGCTTTTAGCTCGAGCTGAGTGGGGAGAGCGAGCGCGCGGCCCGGAGTACTCCACAGAGCTACACACAGACACACACACACTCGGATACTCACACAGACAGACGCCAACAGAGAGTGAGACACGCGAACGCCGCCATCATCACCACACCCACATAAAAGTCTGCATAGGACGCCGATAACAGAGACCCGTGTCAGGCAAAGTGAACTTGCGTTTCGTTTTCAAAATAGCATCATTAGGCCTACTGTTTTGTAACAGTGATGTACAATGCTGAAGAAATTGGATTCCCCGACCTACACTGTAAAAAAGTGAAACTGTTAACTTAAGGAGCTTTTTCTACGTATGACTTTGGTTTGGTGTAGCCTGGCCCAAGGGTTTGGTTTGCAACCTTGACGTTTATTCAATTCTAATGCAAGTTGTTGATCTTTTTGCAAACTTTTCATTCATTAATTTTCCATTTTTTATGACCTTGTAATTAAAAAAAATAGCCTTTCATAACTTCAGGTGAAACAGTAGACCTCTCTCCGGTAACGCAGGCCTATAATGGCTGTTTCTTTCCATATACTCTCAATTTAAAACAACCCATCGAACCAAATCCCTGTAAACTATTCTCTGATAATATGTTTCACTTACTTGTACATCACTATATGACAAAAACAGACTTGATGTTATGTCTTTTGTGACCTGAGGCTGCCTTTTCATTGCTTTTGACAAACAACTAAATAAATACAATAGGCTACCATTAGTGCTATCAATAATTATTATTTTTTTGTCTGTCATAAATGTAAAAACTTTTGTAGAAAGAATGGTTATGAAAAGAAGTATATATATATATATATAAATTTAGTTTAGTTTATAATAGGCCTACCTCTAAAATTAGGCAATCAAGCTTAACATCATGGTGAATATGAAAACAGAAACACAGTGGCTTTATAAACAATTTTATAGTTCATTACAACTGCCATGATTGAATTGTGATAATTGTATCCTGAGGTTGCAAACAGTGAAAATTTAGATCAACAGCAATTCAATCAGTGCAAAGTGCATATCTGAGCTTAGATTTCTAATAGTGACCACTTTTCTCTCTGCACTCCTCTTGATAGTTTCTGCATTGTTTTAATTGTTCAAATCTTTGGCTAGTAAGTAACTTCAGCGTTTACACATTTCTACACTGGTAATAAGCCACAATATTAAGCATTGCAGCTATTAGGCTATAAATTAATCTCTCTGTTTTGTATATTGATCTCTATTTTTCCCCAATATCCTCTCTCTACATTTACTTATTGTCCCTTTCTTTCTTCCATTCTCTTTTCTGTCTGCGCCTGTTAGATCTGTTCTCTAAATTATTCTTTGTATTTATTCGTTTTACATTTTCTCTCATTCTGTTTCTCTCATCCTCTCGTTCTCTCTCTTTCTCTCTCTGGATCAGAGTGCATGTGTTAATTAAACACTCTTTCAGATCATTTGCTGTCTAAAGTGGCTCCAGAGGCAGAAGCCATTAGGTAGAAAGCCCTGCTATCTGCATCTCCCACATTTATTAAAGTGAAATTCATCCTGTAATTACCCGCCTCTGCGTTGCCCCACGTTTGCCACTCACCTCCACCATCAACACCTGCCCAGCGCGACACCTTGTGCTATTTCCCATCATGCCACAGGGCCAATTAGACCTTGCGGACCCCACAAGCCGCTGAGAGCTGGCTAATTATGTTAATACAAAAAAAATCATTCCACTGATAAAGGATCATTATGTAAAAATAACAGCTAATGAAACATTACCTTTGATTTTATTTGGATTAAAACAGTTGGTGGCACAATGAAGTACTGATATAAATCAGAATTTGTTGAGAGTACTGTAGTGCTTGACAAGGAATGATTTCTTTCTTATTTCTTCAGAATTTCAAGAGGGGATTGATGTTTTTTTATTCAAGTTGTAGAAAAGAGTTTTGGTTGATGAGAGACAATTTACATCAGTGGTTCTCAACCTTTTTGAATCCCAAGGCCTGTCTTTGTCCAAGAAAATATTTTAAGACCTTCCTATAAGCTGATATTTATCTCTGGTGTTTATGTGGTATATAAACAAACTCAAAGATTTTAAATAATTTTGACATATTTTGGCCCCTCTGGAGGTTTGCTGACGCCCCCTAGAGGGGCCCCAATTCCCTGTTGCAACCAATTATTTACATTATACAAAATAACCATTTTACATTTAAACTGTCAATTCTGGACACAGATATAAATAATAACACTTCCAGTGAAAAAGTACAGATTGGACTGTTTTCTCCTAATGATCTGTGCATATTTTTCTCCTGATTCAGATAAGACAAGATTTTCACCGGAGAAAGTAACATTATGCTAAAAATCATAAAAAGTTCATTTTAAAGTAAAACAAAAAACAAAACAGTTTTTCACATCACCTTAATAAATGGACTGGAGTTGTGTTGCTTATGGATTATTGTAATGTTTTTATTAGCAGTTTGGACTCTCATTCTGGTGGCACCGATTCACTGCATAGGATCCAAGTGATGCTTTAACTCATCTGCATCTTGGATGGCTGAGGGTGAGAGTACATCTTTTTTTTTTGCACATTTTAATTTTTTGGTGAACTACTGCTTTAACAGGATAGTTCATCTAGTAAAGGAAAATTCTGTGCTAAAACTAACACTCACCTATATGCTTTTTATTTTTATTTTTTTTAGAACACAAAGGCCTATTTATTTATTTTATTTTTGTATATACAATGAAAAGAATGATGTCTAAGTTACAGTAAGTTACACAGGTTTGTGGTTTGTAACAGCATGAATGTCAATAATGTGACTTTTATCAATTTATGGATGAACCCTTTAGATTACTGGTATTAAACAATTTTGTTCAAAATGACGGAATAACCACATTTATACATTTTCTAACGAAAAGTTAAATGGTGTTATAAAAAACTAGTATGTGGTATGCATAGAGTGTTTTTTTAATGTGTTTTCTCCAGTTAAAATAGTTTTATGTCTTTTTTTTCTATAGTTTAAAATATGCTAAGTATGCTATGCTTTATTAAACAGTTAGTTCCATTCCTCGATTCTGATTGTGGTTTTTTTCACATATTTATGTTGTATTATTTATTCAAATCAAGCATAAAAGCTTTGTAGTTCCCGAGAGGAATTTTCTATCCTAGCCTGACAAAATCTCTTTAGACATGTCACTCAAAATACTGTTAATAGTCTAACAAAGACGTGCTGCATAAGCAACAAACAAAGACTCATACAAACCAAAAACAGAGAGATGCTGAAAAGAAGGCAGTGTTTAGAGTAGTATAAGATTCCCTTTCGACAAGATACTGTGCAACTTCTGTATGGTAACATCCTTTTTGTTTGAAAGGTGTGCCACTACGCAGGGTGCCTGTTAGAAGAACTGGTATCCTTGCGCTAATTAGCAAACTAGGAAGCGCCTAAGGCTGCTTCATGAATGCTCTTTCTGCAAGCGCATCTTTCTCTAGGCGCAGTCAAGCGTGTACAATTATCCACCTGCTGCTCGCAGGCGGCACATTTTTTTGTCAACCATCTCCTTTGCAACGAAGTTCTTTCTCCAAACATTTGTGGTTCATGCCCTCACGGCTTCTTTAATCTAAAGTCCCATTTACTGAATAGACTGGAGGTTCATCATTATGCACTTTAGCTGTGTAATAAAGGGCAGCATTGTTAAATTCGGTCTCATTGCGGTAGCCATCTAACTTTTAAAATTACTCCTATATTTAACAGGTTACAGAAGAAAATTACACCATTACTAAATAGACTCAAACATCACAGAATAAATGGAGCAATGCAATTATAGAAAGAAAAAAAATTGTAACTAAAATACTTGCAAGTACCTTTTTATTTTATTTTATATCATTTTATTTTTTTGGAGAGCACAGTTGCACACCCAATCACCCAACCCCCACAAAATAAAAAAGAATAGTCCTATTCTACCGTTCTCTTTTAAATTTAGCCTCTTTTTGCATTCAGACTCTTTCTTCGCCTTTCTCTCTATTCCTGCCTGCTCTTTGAAACTCAAACTTTGTTGATGGAAACATAACAAGCGCCTCAGCTATGGCCTATGACCTCAGCCTCTTTGCACTTCCTGTGCCCAGCTCTCTGATGGGAGGGATCTGTCTGTGCACCTGCAGTTGGGCAGGTGACAGAGGAATTCTGGGAGAAATGGAGCCTTAGAAACAGAAGCAGCTTCTCTCTGACATGAAGGTTAAAGCCATTGAGAACAGCAAAGATTAGAGGCTCTTTGTACCCATCAGCGTTAAACAAATTAATCTATTGCTGTTCAGCTGACTGTAAAATCTCTAGATTTACTGTTTCAATGCAGCTAAGGCCTAAGCCACAGGGTCAACCCATGCTGCCTTTCCCACAATGTCTAAAACACATATTAGAAAGCCTTTACAAAGTTTTTGTCTGCTTTTCAGGAGTAAGTATATTAAAAGAGCTGTATGCAAGTATTAAGGGAGATTCATTTTCAATAAATAAATAATAATAAATAAATTGCAAACATTGACAAAATAATAATTACCATTAAATAATTAATAATAATAATTTTGTAATTCACAAACATTAGAAACATTTAGCATTATTTTAAAATATGCTGCAAAAAAATAAAATAAAACTGGCACAAAATGTAAAATAGTTATTGTTATTATGAAGCTAGTCATGCCGTAGTTTATTATTTCTTTTTTATTTTTATTTTTTTTCAGTCAATGGAGGCTTGGAAAAAGTGGCAAGAGAGCAGTATAAAGGTACAATGAAGACCAATGAGCGTCGTGGCCCGGGTCAAATTGTGTCAACTCGAGTTAAGCACAGACGAGCGCACAGAAACTGACCCACGTGAGCTCAATCTTTTTACGCTGTGATATGCTATTCAGACCTCTTTAGGTATTATAATGCACCTCTATATTAATATGAGCTAGGCTACTAATTATTATTATTATAATTGTTGCTGTTGTATTCATTCAAACGTTTAATAGAAATGCGGGGAAAAATGCGAAAAATAATAGGCTATCCCTATTAATCTAGTATTTTTAGGCTACTAGCCTATTCTAAACAAGTTTTCCTGCTAGATGTAATATACGTTCTTCTTTTCTCACGCTGCATGTTATATATTCAAAAAGGACTGCTTGCTATTAGCAATGTTGCACTCCTTTTCAAAAGACACCCACAAATCAGAAAATTACATAACATTTAAAATTACACCACCGCACTGCAGCGGCGCGTTGGTGTGACGTCACTTGTGTGCGCCAATACTTGTTTGTCAGTCGAAGTCACCTGCCTTAATGTTTCTACTTTTACTTAGTCATTTCGAGGACAAATTTTGTGTTTAAAACCCAGATTATTTGTCTTGAAACCACCTGCTGATATCATTTTCTTCGTCTTTGGCATCGGTCCCGAACGACTCTGTTAGTGTAAGTACCTTCGGTCAGTTTGGTGTTTCTTAGTTAAAATCTGAAGAACCATGATCAAAAACTGAGAAAATGGTTTTAAGTAATATTGTATATTTTGTATAAGGTATGCTTTGAATACGTTTTTCGTTTCACCATTTTTTCATTTGCCCTCAGTTAAAAAAGCTTGGAATGACTAGAATTTTTCAGTCTCTTATGTTCATAAAGTCTGCATTCTCAGTATTAATATATATAATATAATATATTAATATATATTTTTTATAAACGCAATTTATTCCTGTAACGTTTATCATCATGTGATACTGAAGACTGGAGTAAATTCAGCTTTGCATCACAATACTACATTACACTTATATTTAAATAGAAAACATTTCTTTTAAATTGTAGTATTTCAGTTACTGTTTTTACAATTGTGTATGCTGACATTAAAATCTGAGGTGGACTAAAAACTAACAGGCACTTCTATGTTCATGACACTCTCTTCTAGGATGTCTCTGGGTTTCCTGAAGTTTGTTTTGAGTCAGGCACTAAGCCGCGGCCCTCTTCGACCCATCAGCCTGGTCACCTCACGCCTGGCAAAGAGTCCACAAACCCTCAGGCCACCATGTTCTTGCCACATTGTCTCGCCCTGGCTATGTGTGTCCTTCTCCACAGACACTGAGAGCGAGAGCACCAGTGTGACAGATGATGTCCAGAAGGCAACTAAAAAGCTGGATCTGAGAGCACGAGTCATTTTTGGCGGTGTGGGTAGGAAGATTGGTCAGCGCCATATAAAGTTATTGGGCGAGGATGGAGAGGAATTGGGTACAATGCACCGTGCCGATGTCATACGACTGATGGATGAAACAGGGCTGAGGCTTGTTGCCATAAATGACAATTTTGATCCTCCGTTATACAGACTGATGAAAGGGAAACAGATCCACGAAGAGCAGATGAAATTTAGAGACACACAGAAAGCCAAGAAAGGTATGTTTGTCAAAAAAAGCAAAAGCTGAATATGTGATCAAAGCTGTAATATTTCATTCATACTACAGTGAGAATCAGTATTTTGAAAAGTATACTTCCAAGTGATAGTTGACCCAAAAATTTACATTCTGACATTATTTACTACTCTAGTATGTCATTTAAAATAACAGAAAACTAGACCATTTTTGGATTAGCTACTTGAAAGTTGCTTTTTGTACGATTTCTGTTTCTTTAGCTCCTTAATGTGCCTCATTGAAGAAACTACTATCTCGTGCACTTGAATGCAAACTCATTTCTGTTCCATGAAATAGTTGTGGACATATGTATATAATTTGTTAAAAAAATAGAAATGTCATATTAAACCTAACATTACTATATACCACTCTGACTTTTTTTGGTGTATCTGTAGGGCCTGTCCAATCAAAGGAGCTGATGTTTTCTTCCGATATCTCCCTTCATGACTTGGACACTAAACTGCGACAAGTTGTCAGCTGGCTGGAAAAAAACAACCACGTCAGACTGACTATCAGAGCACGAACTGACAATGGCACACCACTGGTATGGAAACAGAATATGAATTTCATTTGCATGTGTTTAGTAATTGAGTGCAATTTTTCAGTTGCACATCAGCTATGTTTTTGTTGTTTCAAGTGGATAATTTCACTGTGCAGTGTGCACCAAGAAAGCTTCAGATTGAAGGAATGTCCCAGAATCAAGATTTGACAAACATTTTATAGTAAATTAAAAAATAGGAAGTTTCAGCAATTTATTAGAAGCCACAGCAGTGGTCAGTTGACGTTTATTGCACTGCAGAAGAAGAGAATTGTAAGATTCTGGAAAGCTACTTTCTACCTGCTATACTGTGATTTAGCAGCCAGTATATGCAGCTCTTAATTTCAAAACATTTATATATACACACATCTTCCATACAGAAATGTGAGCTATTTGAACTGAAGTTTGTGGAACTCATCCTTTTACCAGTGAGATTACCATTCTGGATTATGAACTGATGGAAGCTATTTATTATCAATGCTGGAATCATTGTGTACGTTTATTTTTGTTCCACTTCAATGACATTAAATTGCATTGTAATAGCATGTTTATTTTGCTTTTAACAAGTCATAGATGCTCGATTGATCTTGTCATCCCTGAAACATTGCTTGAAAAATAGGGTGCAACCAATCCTTAAATAATGGAAATATTCATATTTGAGTGATTACAGAGTTTATTTATTGTATAAATGTAAATATACAACCAACACAGTGCCATTTACTATTAAATTAACAGACCAGTGCTGCTTTGAAAATGGACAGGTACAATTCACTGCTACCAAATTTTCTTTTTTTTTTCTTCTTCTAAACAGGACAAAGTCTTAACACAAATGGTGGAGAGGATATCAGTGCCTGTTGGCTTTATATCAAAACCTTCTGTGGTCCGTGGAGGTCGTGCTGCCATGTGTGTCCTTCGGCTCGCTTCACCTAAAGAACTGCAGAAAAAGGGAGCAGAGACTTCGAACAAGAATTTAAAACCTGACTCAGAGACACCAGCATCTCTTCGTAACTCCTCTACAGAGGACCCAAAAGACTTGAAGCAACAATAAGATTCTATGCAAATTTCAATACAAAAGTGTATTTATTTTCTGCAGTTGCATATTTACTTTGGAACAAGCCACCAAAAAGTGCTGTTTTAGAAATTGTGCTTTAGAAAGTTACTCATAACTCATGGCTACTGGACTCTACACTAACATCGGTTCTAAAAGGTGAACCACTGGATTTGCAGGGTCACTGAGTTCAGAATAAATGGATTTTGTTTGGCTAACAAAACTTTCTGATTGAATGGGCTCAGAACTATGGGAGGTTTCTGAAAAGTCTGGTTTTGTCATGTTATGTTCAGAGCTGAAAGAATGCAGCTGACCAATTAATGGAGGATTTAAATTAGCTTCTGATTGGCTACAGTGTGACTCTGAAGATACACCTAAATGTGATGCTTTTGTTTGACGTTTGTTTTTTGGTTTGTGGCCACTCAGACGGGATGCCAGGGAGCGTTTTGGGCGGGGTTTCATCTGAAACAGACAATAAGGGCAGTTATTTTCAACTTGAAAACAATCACCTGCTGTTTCAAATTTGCCAACCTCTGATTCAGCTGATCAATATGTAGTACTGTACTACAAGTAGTTACCTGTTTCTTTTCAGGATCATGAACCACACCATGGCGCAGTAAACTTTGCTGCAGAAAAAAAAAATATATATATTATTTTTTATAAAAACAGTTTCTTTTGTATTCCAGATGTCCCCAAATCTTTAGTAAGACAATTGAAATTGGCCAGCTTACTGGTCTAACAATATTAAATTCAAAAATATTAGGAAATAAGCGATGTGCAACTGGAGCAGGTATCAGATTGGTACAGTAAAAAAAAATACTTGGCAGTCAATCAGTCACATTTTAACATGACTGAGAAAAGCTGCCCTGAAATGACTTAATATGACAATGAAACATGTTTAGAATGTAGATTTCATTAAACCATTTCACTGCGTATGAAGAAAAAAAAAAATGCCTTGAAGATCAACAAAAAACATGGGAGCAACACTATAGAGCAGGGGTTCTCAACCCTGGTCCTGGAGGGCCACTGTCCTGCAGAGTTTTGCTCCAACCTTGATCAAACTCACCAGCTTGTAGTTTACTAGTAATTCTGAACAGCTTAATTAGCTGGTTCAGGTGTGTTTGATTAGGGTTGGAGCTAAAATTTGCAGAAGAGTGGCCCACAAGGTCCAGGGTTGAGATAGACTGTAATTCTGTTGTGACACCACATGCACAAGCCTTTTTTCTTGACAAAACATTTCCAAACTAGTTTTTTTCCCCCTCAACATTTGAATAATAGAATTTATGCACCAAAATTGAAACAAAAAAAGAATGCTTTCATAAATTTGAACGTTTTATCTAAATTTTAGCAATTTTCATTTCCATAAGCTTACAATTTATGCATTAAACGTCTTAATTGTTTGATTTATTTATTTTGCCTAAACCCTAAATGAGACAAGATGATGGGAAGGCACTGTTACCTTCATGGAAAAGGGCTTGCCACAGCCAGGGTGAGTGCAGATGAAGGCGCGCTGCTCTTCATGGAAAGACAGTATGTGGCTCTGCAGGTTGAATGCAGTTGTGTATGAGCGGGTACATCCATCTCTGGGGCAGTGGAACACTATGCGCTCTTCAGAGTGAACATGCTGATGCTGCTTCAGGAACCAGCTATCCCTGAATGTTTTCTTACACTGATCACACTGTACCCTGACTGAACACACACACAAAAACTAATATTTAGTAACATTCTGTAAAGTTAGGCTATTTACATTCAGAACAAGACATGGGATTACCAATATGAACTTTTTTGTGGTTTGTCATCTCTGTCCAGTTCTTTCCCACAAATGAGCAACCCTCCTCAGTGCAAGAATAGCCTGCAAAATTATGACAGTATGTTAGGTATCAGCCTAATTTTCATGTGAAAAGCCTATCTAATGACTTAATAAACAAACAAACAAAAAAAAAAAGAATATAACCTTGTGTTATCATCATTCTCACAAAGCTAACGTATGGGAGCAGGAGACTATTTTTTAAAACTGCAAAATTTTCTATGTATTAGCTGCTATAGGTAAATGAAAAATAGAGTGCTGTAAATGGTATCTGTGCCACATGAGGATAAAAAAAAAAAAAGCACTTTATTTTGATAGTCCACTTTAGATGTTCGACTAACAGTAAGTAACTTTGCAACTACATGTCAACTAGCAGTCATTAGAGTACTAGTAGTCTGTCTACTTAATGTCTTCTAACACTTTATTTTGATGGGTCCACAACATACTACATACTGACTATCAGAAACTTTACAAGTATATGTCAACTTATTACACTAACCCCAAACCTACCCTAGCAGTCTACTCTGAGAGTTAGTAGACATGTAGTTACAAAGTTACTTGCAGTTAGTAAAATGTCTAAATGGACTATAGAAATAAAGTGTAACCAAAAAATAAATATAATCTTGAATTCTACAGAAAAGGTTTGGAATGAACAACTGAATCACTCCTTTATGACAACAAAAAGCAGAGGACATACCTTTGTGTACCTTCTCATGGCGCTTCAGTTTACCACGTTGTGAAAACCGTCTCCCACAGCCTTCATGTGAACACCTGATGATCAGAGCCATTGTAAGGAACATAAGATGAAATACACAGTTCAAAGTGATATATTACACTAGTTTACTGAAAGAGTTAATTAATGACAAAATAAAGAAACACAGGATGAAAGCGTGTAAAAAGTCTTACAAGAATGGTTGTAGCTGTGTGTGTGAACACTCATGGCTCTTCAGCTGGTTATTTTTCTTGAATGCTTTGCCACATCCTTCAAATGGGCACTAGAAAAAACATTATTAGAAATATAAACACATATAACATATAGCCCTTAAAGTTACATTACTGAACGATATTTACATGCCAAGACTCAATAAGAAGAAACTGTCACTTGCTTGTTTCTGTTATTAGATTGGTTGATAGTGTGTTTTTTTGGCTTTATGAGTATATTGTTTGAATTAGCTTGGTTTTTACTTGTATGCCACTGTTTTTCAGCCAAAGTGTATCATATCACTTAAATATACTTCAGGTGTATAATATAAATTGTCTAGTGTAGACATTTAATTCAGTCTTCAAAAATACTATATTACTTTTTAAAACGCCTTTATATTTACTTACAATGTACTGTTTTGTCTCTTGTCTGTGGATACGTGAAATGTGTTTCTTCAAGTTGGAGTTTGTGGTGAATCCTTCCTTGCATCCGTCCTCCGTGCATCTGTTAACATAGTAATTTAAAGTCTATATGATATTAAACTTACACATACCAAAAAACAAACAAACAAACCCCTCACTTACCTGTAGGGTCTGTCGCCGGTATGTGTCAGCGTATGACGAGCAAGATGATATTTCGTGCAGAACGATTTGCCGCATCCGTTATACTCGCATTTAAATGGCCTCTGCAATCAATCAATAAATAAACGTAACGTTACTTCCTTTGAACTATGACAAACTACATTTTGTTTAAATTAGTTTATCCTCGTTAAAAATGTCTTTCAGAATGTCTCGTACATTGACACAAACTGAAACGTTTAATTTAAACGAAACTTCCTCACACAGTCTCTGCTCACATGTTAGCCCTGCGCTTAACTTACCTCCCCTGTATGTTTGCAGAGATGCGCTTCTAGCTTCCATGCTTTGTTGTACGACGCCTTACAGTCAGGAAACGAACAAATAAACGTTACGCTTGGTTTAACGTTAGTTTCATCCATTGTCATACGTTCAGCTACAAGGTATGGAGCTACAGCATGTGCGCCTTCACTTTAGCCTACGAAACACCTGACGTCTTCTTTTTCTTCTTCTACTTGGTATTTCATTGGCGGTTGACAAACAACAAAATGGTGTGTTACCGCCACTACTGGTATGGAGTGTGGATCAAAATGATTACCTCCCTTCCCCATTCTTTATTTATTTATATTTTTGTTTTCTCTTTTAATATTTATTTATTTTATATTCTCTCCCACAAATTCGTTGTTTTAAGAAACTGAAAAATAATATTATAACATTCATTTCCCGAGTTATTTTGTAAAACATATCTCAATATAAACGGCATTTTTATTTTCCCTAATTTTTCCATTAAAATTCTTCTTTCATGTTCCACTGTTTCCTCTTGCCCACAGAACTCACACCTTCCCATGTCATGTTTACCCATTTTATAAAGTGTACTATTTAATCCTGTATAAACAGATAATTCATCACTAATCCTTTTCTTTACTGATAACCTAAACTCTGGAACAACAAACGCTACTCCTATCTTATTGTCTGGACTCTTCGATGCATCTGTGTATATCTGAACATAACCGTAGTACTCATTAATAAATGTCTGCACATTACATAAATTGTCTTTATTTTTCTGTTCTAACAATGTAAAATCTACTGTAACATCTGAAAATAACCAAGGTTTTATTATTGGAAGTGGAACAGTTGGACTCACATTTGAGTTCTGTTGCTTTCTGTATCACTGTATCATGCAAAACTTTTAGTTTTCCTCCTCTCTTTTTCCCAACAAGGCTTTAAAGTATCTAGCGTTGGATGCTTTTGACTATGGCCTTGTAAATTAGCCCAATAAGTTACTGATAACAGTTATCAGTAACTTATTGGGCTAATTTACAAGGCCTTCTCATTTCTAGTGGCATTTCCCCCATTTCAACCCGCAGTGCTGTAATTGGAGTAGTTTTTATAGCTCCTGTACACAATCTCAATACCCGATACTGTATATTATCTAATTTTCTCAGAGACGTCTCTGCTGCTGATCCATACACCACGCACCCATAATCTAATACTGATCTAACCAATCCACTATACATGGCTTTTAATGCCATCCTATCTGCTCCCCATTCACTGCCAACTAAACACCTCGTTGTATTTATTATTTTCTTACATTTGTCCACTATATTCTGAATGTGCACCGACCATGTAACTTTTTCATCAAACCATATCCCTAAAAACTGAAAATGTTTCACTCTTTCCAGTTCTTCATTATATAATTTTAGCTTTACCTCACTTCCAAAAACATTGTCTTTGTTTTGTCAACTGAGAATTTAAAACCCCATTTATATGACCAGTCCTCAACTATTGCAATAGCCTCCTGTAATTTTTTAACAATAAATTCAATATCCCATCCCCTTTTCCATATTGCCCCATCATCCTTGTGGAGTTCCACTCTCAATCTCAAAATTTCCTGAATAACTGTTTCCTATCTTCACTTTTATTGTTCTCTCTGATAAAAAATCCTTGATCCATCTCTACATATGACCTTTGATACCTAACTTCCATAACTTAATTAACAGTCCTTCTCTCCACATCATGTCGTATGCTTTCTCTATATAAAAAAAACAGCCACTACACCCTCTCTATTTGTTTGTGCCTTCCTTACTTCGTGTTCTAAACACACAGCTGGATCCATTGTATTTCTCCCTCGCCTAAAACCACTCTGATACTTGGATAGAAATTTATTATTTTCTACATGATACAGTAACCTTTCATTCACCATTTTTTCCATTATTTTACCAATTTTAGCTGTCAAAGCAAAAGGTCTATAATTTCCTGTTTTTACTGTTATTACTATCTTTCCCAGGTTTGTGTATTGGTATAATCAATGCCTCCTTCCAATTTGTGGTAATTTCCCTTCTTCCCAAATTTTGTTATACATTTTTAATAACATATCCTTGGATAATTCACTAAGCTGACTTACCATTAAATAGCGAATCTGATCCATACCTGGAGCTGAATTCTTGGTTTTTCTAAGAGCTTTGTACTCCTCATTCTGTATTAGGTCTTTATATTGTTCCAACATCCTTTTCCTTCCTCTTTTCCCCTCGACACTAATATTATCTGATTTATGTATTTTGACAAAATTTTTTGCCAACATTTCTGCTTTCTCTTCATGTTTTACCGCTACTATATCTCCATCCCTTAATATTGGATATCCAAATTCTCTTTTTATCCCATTCATTCTTTTTATCATTCCCCACACTTGACCTATTTCTGTTTCCCTTCCACTGTTACAAAACCTCCTCCAAAAGTATTTTTTTGTATTTTTAATAATTCTCCTTTCATTTGCTTGCTTCCTTTTATATTCAATAAAATTCTGAAAACTATGATTCTTTGTTAAGGTTTTAAACGCTTTGTTTTGACATTTAATAACTTCATCACATTCTTTCGTCCACCATTGTACAATCTTCTTTTTTCTCCTACCTCCCTTCTTTGGAATAGTCTGATTTGCTGCTAACAATATAGCATTACAAATGTCCTTATTGACTTTATCAACCTCTTCTTTAACTTCCATTTTTCCCATTTCTTGTTCACTAATTCTCCTATATTCCTCCCAGTCTGCATTTTCAAAACACCATTTGTCTACCCCTTCTGTATTACACTCTTCAACACTTAGATTTACGTTGTTTCTCTAAACACCTCCCATAAGCATTTAGCCGCCAATGAATTTGAAACAAGTGTCAATAGCTGCTTCTGTTCCTGTTCTCACATTAATCCTTGTCCCCTTTCCATCATTTAAACATACTAAATCCTTAATCTTTTTTTCCCAAGATATATTATCTATACCCAAAAACTTTTCAGCTCCCTTCACAATTATCTTAATTTTCTCTGTTTTGTGTCTGACTTGTTTAGTGCAATTAATTACATAAGCAATGAACAAAATCTCTTCCTCACATTACACCCACTGTATGTTACCCTATGCTGTCCCCCACAATTGCAGCTCTTGTCTTGTACATTCTCTTCACAATTTCTTTGTTCACCTCCACACTTAGAGCATCTTTGTTTTCCTTTACATACTGCTGCTATATGCCCATATCTCTGACATCTATAACGCCGGAGAGGAGGAGGAATATATGGCCAATTTTAACTCTTTCTGGAAGCACTGAATCCTGAAACTCCAAAAGAGTCGACAAACTATCAACCCTTTCCCCATTCATTGTTTTTTTTTAACCTTTTGATTCCCTTCACTTCACCTCCTGAAATACTTTGTTTGAGCCTTTCCAGATCTTCCTCGATTGGAATTCCTGTTATTACTCTGTTTCATTCGTTTCTCACTCAACATCCTCCTTTCACTTACTTTTTTCTTACAAACATTCTCAATTTTTTGTGCTTTGTTCCTTTGGTCTTCTGTTTTACATATTATTAACAAGCTTCCATCTCTCAAAATCTTAGCTGTATCCACTTCTCCTATTTTCTTCTTCAGCTCTCTAGACACTGCCATTGGACTTAAATTAACATGTTCGTCTTCCTTTCTGAACTTAAGAATTACTTTATATTCTTCCCTTACAATCTTTTTGCGGACAACCCTATTATCTTCACCTGAGCTGTTTCCTTCTAATCCCCTTTTGCAATGGAAACAAAGATGCCAAAATGCAATTGTGGGAGTTTCACCCTTTTAACAGAACACACTTCACATGGAGTCTTTTCAGGTTGTCTCCTTTATTTACTCTACGCTCTATC
>JAUMHE010000048.1:20909774-20921507 GCA_032359235.1 Enteromius mattozi
AAAGTATTAGTTACCCAAAAAATTTACTCAAGTAAATGTAACGAAGTAAATGTAACTCGTTACTACCCACCTCTGCTCCATACCAGTGTTTCACAAAAGACCACAGAGTTGATGAAGGATGTTGAGAAACTATGGCATATAGGTGTGCTGCCATTCCAGAGTGAGAAGTCGGTCTTCAGATCGAAGCAAGACAAAGAGGCAATTGAGCTCCTGGAGATTCATACTAGCTCGACAGCTGTACTAACCCGAGCCACGTTATTGGTCCAAAGCATGTGGGATAAGCACTGTCACTGGGATGACCCACTCCTTCCTCAGGAGCTCCAGCAAGCTTGGAGAGAGTGAGAAGCTGAACTTTACCTGCTGCCTCTTATAACCCTACCTAGAACATATGTTCTAGCTCATGTGGATTAAATGGCTGTCTCTTGACAGAGCCGCATATTCAGTGATGCTTTGGAGAAAGCCTATAGCTAGTTTCTTACCTGCATACTGATGACACTAATGGCCAAGTCTTCATATCATTCTTGGCACATAGATCAAGAGTCGCTCCCCAGCTGCGACACTCAGTTCCACGTCTAGAGCTCTGCGGTGCCCTCTCTTGTGGTATAGTGACTAACCTGACCTGGCCATGGTATCTGCAAGGTGACCAACAGACTTGAAAGAATCTTGAGGCTTGACTGTTTCCCAGAACAACTGCACCACCTCAGGGAGCGCAAGCCAGTACCTAGACCCTAAGGAGACAATCATGCGTGTTGGTGGTAGATTGCAGCGGGGTGAAGCTCTCGATCCAGTGTTCAAACATCTGATCATCCTGGATCCTAAACATCCAGCCACCAAGCTCCTTATACAGGAGTATGACGCTTGTCTTTGCCACTCTGGACCTAAATGGGTATACGCAGAAATGCGCCACACCTTCTGAATCCTGCGTGGGAGAGAAACCTGATGAAAGTGCTTTAGTAATTGGCGATTTCTATTGTATGGAATGTGAAAATAGAGACAACAGTTACCATAATCCAATGTGTTCCGGGAGCCAGAGCACCTGACATCTTGGCAAAAGTGCTGGCTAATGCTAAACTTAAATTCAGTAAATTGTTATTCACGTTGGCGCCAATAATAATGTTAAAGAGGAGTGTGAACTTGCAAGTTGTCACGCTGGCACTCCAACATACTGGACATGAGGCACGGAGTTTGCATAGAAACAGGGTTTTAATCAACAAAACAAAGATTGGTACAACGTACTCACTGTGACCACACTTAGGATGACACTTAAAGAACCACAAACAGGACAGAATACAATGGGCTTATAAACACTAACAAACGAGGCTTGAACTACACACACATGGGGAGCATGGCTGGACACTAATCAACATAATTAACACTCAACGAAACTAGGACAGGAATAACCAAATATGGGCATAGAGACATGAGGCGCAAAACACAAGGCACACTAAACACAGACATGGGCGTGACACAAGTACAATGTCAGACACTGTAATATGCTCTGGTCCCCTTCCTGCTTACGAGGGTGATGAGATACACAGCAGACTGCTGGGTCTCAAAAGCCACTTTTCTACTGTCAGGCCGAACGGTTCTAAGAACTGCAGGAACGGTTCCAGTTGTGTTTCCATGTGAGCCTGGTGTGGCGCGGCACGATTACAAACTGTTCTCGGACCAGAATTCTTGGCACGATTTACACAACCGTGCTAATAAAGTGCGCCAGTCAGGATCTGTCACTTGTCTGTTCCCTGGCTACTAGCTTTTCAAGATCCGTTCAGCACGATAGTGGAAAAGCGGCTAAAGGCGTAGATATCTACGTGGTGCCTGCAGAATAACATAGGTTTCATAGACAATTGGATGAGTTTTTGGGCCACCTCACGTCACAGAGGTCAGTTAATGGTCAGCACATAGAGACTCTTTCACCTGGATATCACACTATAGAGATTGTGTCTGTTCCCCAAACTAGAAAATGCAGAAAGCGTCCAAACCAAAAAGTAAAAGTAAAAATTTTAATTGATTTTCAAAAAATAAAAACTGTTTATAATACAGAGAAAGAAATTATATGAAAATGAACTGAATATAAGGTCTCTTTCAATGAAATCACTTTTTTGTAAATGATTTGGTCAATGATCATAACCTAGATTTGCTCTGTTTGACAGAAACACGTGTTAGTGATAAATCGCCTGTGATATTTGTACTGGCTACTGTATACAGGCCACCAGGGCACCACACAGACTTTATTAAATAATTTGCTGATTTTGAGTTAGTACTGGTTGCAGATGAAGTTGTAATTGTTGGCGATTTTAATATCCATGTTGATAACGAAAAAGATGCATTAGGATCAGCATTCATAGACATCCTGAGCTCTATTGGGGTTAGACAACACATATCAGGACCTACTCATTGTAGAAATCATACTCTAGATATAGTACTGTCACATGGAATTGATGTTAATGGTGTTAAAATTCTGCAGCAAAGCGATGATATCTCAGATCATTGTCTAGTCTTGTGTAAACTCCATATAGCTAAAACTGTAAATTCTGCAGCTTGTTAAAAGTATGGTAGAACCATCACTTCCACCACAAAAGAGTGCTTTATAAGAAATCTTCCTGATTTATCTCAATTCCTTAGCAGATCCAATAGTGCAGAAAAACTTCATGATGTAATAGAAACCATGCACTCTCTTTTCTAGAACTTTAGATAAAGTTGCTCCTTTAATCTTAAGAAAAATCAAAGAAACAGTTTGACTCCATGGTATAATGAGCACACTCACAGCCTAAAAAGAGCAGCCCAGAAAGTGGAGCACAGCTGGAGAAAAACAAAACTAGAGGTATTTAGTTTAGCTTGGCGGGAAAATACGGTAGCCTACAGAAAAGCATTCAAAACGGCTAGATCTGATTACTTTTCATCATTATTAGAAGAAAACAAACATAACCTCCGGTATAATACAGTGACTAAATTAACGAAAATAAAGCATCAGCAGGTCCTGACTTTCCCCAAGATCACAGCAGTAATGACTTTATGAACTATTTTACTTCCAAGATTGATATTATCAGAGATAAAATTTTAATCAGCTACAGAATCCATCAGATAGTGCACTGTAGGAAAAATTCCACTCATTCTCTACCATAAGAGAGAAAGAATTGTATGAACTTGTTGAATCATCTAAAGCAACATGTATGCTAGACTTCCATCTAAACTACTAAAAGAGCTGCTTCCAGAAGTCAAAGATCCTCTTTTGGCTATTATTAATTCATCATTGTCATTAGGATATGTCCCCAAAGCCTTCAAACATCTCAAATCTCTCTTTTCTGTCAAAGATACTAGAAAAGGTAGTATCCTCACAATTATGTTCCTTCTTAGAGAAAAATGGTATCTGGGAGGATTTCCAGTCAGGGTTTAGACAATATCATAGTGCTGAGACTGCTCTAATTAGAGTTACAATTGACCTGCTTCTATCACCTGATCGTATAGTTGTATCTCTTTATTAGGGCTATTGGATCTTAGCACTGCATTTAACAGCTCTATATCTCTTCACGGCCAGGTGAAACACACCAAATCGAGAAATTAACGGAATGCATAGTCGATATAAAAAATTGTATGACAAGTAATTTATTACTGGTAAATTCTGAAAAAAAATTATTATTGGACCAAAAAACCCCACATGTAATAATCCAGAACACTGTCTAACACTTGATGGCTGCTCTGTCAATTCGTCTTCATCAATTAGGAACCTAGGTGTGCTGTTTGATAGCAATCTTTCATTTGAAAGCCATGTTTCTAGCATGTGTAGAACTGCTTTTTTCTGCTTTTTTAAAAGAAAGAAAATGACTTTGGTTATACTTTCAACTTAAGCTGATTAATTCTATCTTTGCATTTTTGCAAACCTGTTGTTTGTGACTTTGCAGACACTGTTCCAACCTATTGAATAAATCTCTTAAACATACCTGTTTGTCTCTTCATGGACTCCTTCTGTGTTGTGACAGAAGACCAGACCTTAGAAACACTAGCTGCTACAGATCCTCATCCCCAATTGTTTACTTCTTGCTGTAAGCCGTTTCCACCGATTGCTCAAAGATAGTGTAGTGGACACCACATTCTGACCACAATAGCCGACAAAGGTTTGCTACATTTTGATTGGACTTTGGTGGACTAACAAAAGCAAACTGTCCAACGCCATCAGATAAAGATGCCAGGACAACGGCCAGATACCTCTTAGAGGGAAAGAAGAAGACCTTTGGTACAAAGCCCAGGAAGGACAGGACTTCTCATTGGTCAAAATGCATATTCTGCCCTTCACCCACCAACAGACTGATTTCTAAGGTTTTGGCCTGTGACTGCCATAAAAATTCTTTAAGACCTCTGAATGCACCAGCAGTGGATGAAACAAAGATAGATCACAAAGTTCCCTCCAAATCCATTCAAAGCTATGTTCTCAAACCTTATTCTGATGCAAACTACAACGTACACATCTTATACTTATCCAGAGAAATAAGTATTCTCAGTGACAGCAATGTGTAGTGCAACATTTTACACAAACTTAGCTGTTAATGGACATATGAATGCATGCATGACAGTTCCATCATGTTTGGACTTTTGCCAAACATTGCCAAACAATTCTGGTTGTGGTTTGAGAAATGTACCACTAAAAGTAGTACAGAGTAGCAACAGTTTATCTTTCCAGATAATGTAACTTTGACATAGCAACATCAAACATAATCACTTTATGCATCTCATGCACTTTATTCCTATATTATTTATAATGTTCATTTAGTAGTTGCTGATTACTCTATTGCAGAGTTCAGAATGCACGATTTTAGCCCGATTTTGGCTCGCCGACAGGTTTTGAGAAATCACCAACAAATGCCCAAATCAAGGGCAAATTGGAGCTCGTTCACGCGAGTGACAATCACACAGTATGAACTATCAAAGACGTGATCTGAGAGAATCGCCGACGAGTCACCGACACCAGTGAGATATTTCCCATGCTAAATATCTGGACCTGTCGGTGATTCAGAATCATGCTGTGTGAAATGTATTGTGACTAAATCGTGCAGTCTGAACTCAGCATAACTGAAATTCATTACAGTAGTGTTCATGATCATGCTCCTGTCCAGACGAGCAGTGAGTGGTGAGCGGAATCTTTCTGGAATGCAGATGGCCAAGTCATTCACACCCTGGAAACCTGGAAGCTTTTCACTTTCCCACTTTCCCACCATTGGTCTCAAACTCAATTCCTAAACTGTGCAGAGCTGTGGCCCTCCAGGAATTGAGTTTGAGACCTATGGTCTACACCAAGGAAGGAGCACAGCCTGGGAGTATGCCATTCACACTCTTGTGGCCTCTAGTCGCTGGAATGACACAGCACAGCTGACCGCCTTCCAACAAGAATTTAATCCCAGCGTTCGCATTCAGTTGCCGATCTATGATGACACTGTTGTTCTTGAAAGCTTTGTCCATCCGTATTTCCCAGCGTTTCAATGCCTGCACAATTTAATTTGATTACAGAAAAACTGTTTTGAAAATGGTAAAGGATCAAAACATAAGTAACAGGCTGGATGTATTTTAACCACACATCTTAACACCTCTTTTGTTTTTTTTACAAAGCAGATAATAGATCATATATTTTGTATATAGTCTATGAAATAGCTTCGTAAATATGACGATTTCATTACATGAGGATTCTGAATAGTATTTTTTAGCAAGCCATTAAATGACTTGACACTTGACCAATGACTCAGACTCATGACCAAAGATTTGAGACTTGACTAACAAAGACTTTAGACCTGACACGGACTCCAGTTTAAAGACTTCAGACTTGACTCAGACTGTGAACATTGTGTACATCTCTGCCAGAACCCATGCAGGTTGACAAGCACCATCTCATGCAAGCAGAGTGTAACAGGATGATAAACTCGGGACTCTGTCTTTTCTGTGGGATAGGCGCTCATCTCCTGAACAACTGCCCGATCCGTCCACTCTGCACAGCAGTGAGTACAATCCAGCTGAGTCCTCAAATAATCCCCTTATCTTGCATGACCATACAACTAGTTGCTCCTCATACCTCTTATCCAGTGCAAGCACTGTAGTGAACATGCTTAACCTACTTCACCTAAATGTCACAGGAATGTACTCAATATCATCACTATTCAAGGAAAACCAATGGGGACGGGAAATATCTGGTACCACTCACCCAACATCCGTCTTTAACTCAGATGCCTGCATGAAGAGATCATCTCATTTTTGGTGCTGTAGCATTCCACTGCAGATGTGTTCTTGGGACGCCCTTGACTCACACAAAATTTGTCTCTTCTGGATTGGGAAAGTAAAAAGTGCTACAATGGAACTTTTTTCAGCACTGTATTCCAAAGATTTCTCCACCAGTTAATTCGGTTCTTGTGCTCTCCACTAGTATTAAGAGCCCAGAGAAAGGAGACTCTTCTTCTACTCCACTTGAATACTAGGCATTCCAGGACATCTTCAGTAAGCAGGCCGTTACCACCTCATTGGACATGGGACTGTGCCATCAACCTGCTGCCTGGAGCCAGCCTGGAGTTTATTCCCTTTCCATCCCTTAGCAAGCAGCTATGGATGAATATGGAGGAACCTCAAATGGTAAAATATGTCTATCTGCTTGGTTCTAGCTACCCTTGATGAACTCTGTGGAGCTTGTATCTTCTCCAAACTGGACCTCCAGCCTCATTCAGATATGGAGATAATTGGAAGACAGCCTTCATCACCCCAACTGGCCATTTTGAGTACTTTGGTTATTCCGTATGGGCTGGCACACTCACCTTTCATCTTCCAGGGTTTCATGAAAGAGTTCTTCCATCAGTTCAATATTGTTTGCATAGATGACATCCTCATCTACTCCCAGAACCTGTCTGAACATCACCATGTGGTGCAGGTCCTCCATAAACTGAGACAATACCATCTGTCATCCAGTTCCTCAGATCTGTCATCACCCCTCAAGTTGCAAGCAATCATGCAATGGCTATTACCCTCCTTTGTAAAAGATTTGCAATGTTTCCTCATATTTGTCAAACATTTTTAAAATATATTTTTATGCCTTTCATTATTAATATAGCACAGTAGAGAGACGACATGTTGATTCCGGTGCAGGGGAAGACAAGATGTCTGACAAGACAAGATGACTGATTAAGCGATAGAAGTGTTTAGTTGTTGGATATAATAATGAATATTGCAGTAGTCATTTACTCCCGGCATTTGAGTGACTGAAGATGCAGAGGATTAATGTTACTTTCATTCTGAAGGGAATGCACCGATCCCTGATCTACATAAATGTGTCTATGTTCACGCGAATCATTCATTATCCAGCTTTTATCTACGGAAGTGTATAAGGGTTTTTTATGAATATTTGCAAATCACCTTTCCTAATATGTGCTAGTTAGCCAGTTTCACTGCTGAAGTTTCACAGCTGAACACTCCACTATTTTTGAAAATAGGCTCATTTTCATTTCCCCTAGAGTTAAACAGTTTAGTTTTCCTGTTTTCGATTCCATTTAGCCGATCTCCGGGTCTGGCAGTAGCACTTTTAGCTGCAGCTTATGCCAAGTTCAGACTGTACGATTTTCAAAGTAGTCGTGTCACAGATCTTTTCACATTGCATGACTATCTGGGGTAGTATTCTGTCGGTGCTGTGTTCACACTGCATGATAGATCTGCGACAGGAGGTTTCACACTGCATGAATCGCTGACAATGTTGTCTCACAGCGCAAGAAGTGGCATGGAAACAACTCGAGGTCACGTGTGCAAGATCAGAGTTCTCACTTGAGATTGGGATTATTGTTAAAAAATGGTAGTGGGCAAGAAGCTTGCCATACAAATTGCATGTGCACTCATTTGCAGCGAAAAGAAGAAAAAGAAAAGAAGATTATGGAGGAGGATATACCGTCTATACCTTCGGAACTCCTCCCCTAACTTCCCGCTGCCCTGGATATTGCTCTCTCATTGGCTGTAGGTAATTGCCGATGTTATTTTCAGTCAGAACACTTCACTCGGCGTGATTTTTAATTGGCAATAGGTCCAGATATTTAGCATGCCAAATATCTCACGGGTGTTGGCGACTCGTCGGGGATTCTCTCAGATCGCGTCTTTGATAGTTCACACTGTATGACTGTCACTCGCGTGAATGAGCACCGATTTGCCTGTGATTTCGGGCATTTGTCGGCGATTTCTCAAAACCTGTCAGCGAGTCAAAATCGGGGCTAAAATCATGCAGTCTGAACTCGGCATTAGCATAGATTATTGAATCTGATTAGACCATTAGCAATTATATTTTCAATACTTTTTTTTAGAATTTGCTGATTCTGCAAGGTTTATGTAGTCTTATGACCACTTGTATTCTTCACAATGACAAATAAATCTAATTTGAGATGGGGTACACTGATGTGAAATAACGTAGTAGGTCATTGGTAGTGGACCAATCTTGGGACTGCACAGAATGAGTAATAGCTGTTAATATACAATTATTCTCAAGGCATGATGGTGTAATGCAATTTCTGACTTCAATTTTGTCTTGTTTTGACTAAGATGGCATCTGAATTGTGCCCTGCAGGTCTTACAGAGGTGCTAGAGAATTTGGGTGGTGTTGCTGGAGGGGGGTTTTGTGAGGCACCGTGAATGTGCAACTGAAGAGGAGTCCCTCGTCCTTCTGCTTGGACCACAGGGGCTGGGATAATCACATTAGTGGAAGATGGGAAGTAGACAGTGGCGTGAAAGCCGGGAGGGCAATGGCACGACTAATCCCGTTACTGCTGGGAGAGAAAAGAGCGACGCTGGCTCTCTGCGGAGGCTGAGAAAAATCCTACTTTCCCAGGAGTGAGTTCACCTGTATGGTAACACACAGAAGTTGGTCTTTTGATGCCTATTACGAGGAGACAATTGGCACTTGGCACGTACCACTGCTTTTTTTTCTTTTCTTAACACTATCTCTCAACATCCCACCCTCCCCAACTCCCCATAGTAAAGCGCTATTACACATTGTCAATGTCTAAACAAAACACAACTAAACAAAACTGAGGACAGGCATTCCATGAGATCCTTTTTGACTCCCTGCTGGTAAATACGTCCCTTACAGTAGGAGCTGCTGTGTGTGGATAGGATAGGGAGGGGGCAGCACTGCTGAAAACATAGGACTTGCTTTATCTCTAAATTGTTCCTGCACCCGAGTTCAACTTTAATGCAAACTTGATACAAGAACAGGACAATAGGATGCTCTCTATAAAACCGATGCCCTGCTGAATTCACTGGCAGATGGCCACAGTTAAGTACTGTCCTAGACTTAAGAGGCATTTCATGGGGTGGATGGGAGGACATGTCCCGCATCCCCACGTGTTTTGCCTCAAGAGAAATGCTAGTGCTCTGAAGCAAAGATTCCTTGCACTCCCTGGCAACGGTGGGAAAACAAAATGTCAGATCTGATCTGTCAAGTCTTTAAGCCCTCTTCTTCTGTCTGTCTTTCTCTTGTCTTTTGGGATTGTACTGCTGTATTGGTATAGGGATTAAGCTGAGTAGTAAAACAGTGATTTAATGAACTTTGCATGGCAGCATGCCGCACTTCAACCAGTATCGCAAATAAGCAGGGCCAGTGGGAGATCGCTATGGGAACTTTTCTGAGCCATATAGAAACAGGGACAAGGCCTTTTGAGACTGTGGGTTTTTAATTCCAGTTAAAAACAATTTCAAATACTTGAAAACAACAGAGTCAGAGTGTGAGAAAATGTTCTCAGGAAAAAAAAAACAACAGACAGACCACCAGGTGCTCTGTGTGTGTGTGTGTGATGCAGACAGTAAACAAAACAATGCAAGAAAAGAATGTATCCGCTCACCAGACTGTTTTTCATTTTGCCATGTAATCACAATAATGCTCAGCTTTTAATCAATTATACTGCAGATGACCGCATCATTGGATCTACATAGCTAGATTTAGAGTTGCTTGTTTCAGTTTGTATAATTTAATTCTCCTCTCAAGGATTAACATTCTTTTAAGAGGTTTAATGCACAAATTATTTTTTTCTTTTGTTAATGTGGGGAGGGACCAATAAAAACACATTTATAAAAATAAAACTTGAATGCAGCCGACATGTAAAAACTTATATTTGCAAGATGCAAGACTCTTTTCAAATATGTGCATAAAATGTCACAAAGCTTCCATCATCCCAAATGTACAAAACCAAAAATACGTGAAGTATGTGACATGTCTAGAATTGTGAAAAAGTTTAGCACTAATGCCACTATTGTGGTCTGTTAACTTGTCCCATTCATAATCCTTACAATGCACCCGACAGTGGGTTTGAATCATTAAAAGGTTGTAATCCCCCACCATTGTGTTCAGACAACGCTACGTTTTTAGGTCTTAAATCAGCAAGATCTTCAATAGGCAATATCCAGAATGCATTTCCTGACCTCTTCTTGTGTCATTTTAACAACCATACATTTAGTCCTTAACTAAGTGAAGTGAACTGAGGCGACTGAAGCCATTCTAATTTGTGAAGAGGCGTTTGATTCCTGGAACAAAAAATCTGTCTCTTCAAAAAAGATATTTATTTATTTATTTAAAGATATACTAAGCTCTACCTAGAGTCCTATACCATTTCATGTAAACAACTAAAATTGTATTTAACTCTTAAAAATCAGGAATATCTTAAGCATTTGACTTCTTAAAGTCAAGGTATCAACCAAGTCACGTGAATAAACCAAGATTTACAATACAATTAGAGCTGTCAATGGTAACATATTAACATCTGAACACAATAATCAGCTTATCACTGGGGCAGTGCCCTAGAAAAAAAAGGTTGTCCATCTCTAGAATGTGCATATTAGTATCTTATGCAGCCTTATGTAGTATTTACTTTATGCATTTCAACTTAAATATGCAAGTCTGCCAGTTTCAACATATTCTAGTTATTTTAACTTCACAAAAATGTTATGGTGCTAATTGGTTTTTGTTACGAAATTATTCATCATTAACCCACCACTGTGTTGCGCAAATGACTGCACTCTTATAGTTATTTAAGCAGCTAATGAATCTGAGCATCATACACAAGTGTTTGTTATAGTGTCACTTAAAAAGACAGACAGTAATATTTTTTTCAGTTTAGCCATTTATTAATATTAATTCTTTATAATTTTCTGTCCTGCACTTTTTTTCTCATCTTTCTAGATTTCCTGAATTTAGAAAGTTTAGATCTGGCGGACAGCAGTGCTATTATGGAAGCCTATTTCCACAATTGAATTAAAAAAAAAAAAAGTAGGCCTAACTGCAGTCTTACAAATCTGAGTTTTTTTCTCACAATTGCAAGTTTACATCTCACAATTCTGCCTTTTTTCTCAAAATTGTGAGATTCTGAGAAATAAACTCAGAATTGCGAGCTACGAAGTCAGAATTGCTAGATATAGTAGGAATTCTGAGAATGCATTAGCTTTTTTCCCCTCAAAATTGGACTTTATAACTTGCAATTGCGAGTGTATATATATATATATATATATATATCACAATTTCAAGAGGTCAGACTTGCTACTTTACAGTGCCCTCCACTAATATTGTGGTAAATCTGAGCAAAGGTGGCTGTGAAAATAAATCTGCATTGTTTATCCTTTTGATCTTTCATTGAAAAAATTCACACAATTCTAACCTGTCTGTTACGAAGCGGACTACACCAGGGAGGTAAGATATAACAAAGTCTTTTATTTAGGCAGCAGAGGAGTAACAGAGAT
>JAUMHE010000048.1:20921913-20941171 GCA_032359235.1 Enteromius mattozi
TTGTTTTACTTCAATGATAGGTTAGAATTTTGTGATTTTTTTTAATGAAAGATCAAAAGGATAAACAATGCAGATTTTTTTTCACAGCCACCTTTGCTCAGATGTACCAAGGGTGCCAATATTAGTGGAGGGCACTGTATATCACACAATTGTGAGTTCAGAGTCAGAATTCCGAGATTTAAGTAACTCGCAATTGCAAGTTTATATCACACAATTCTTCTTTCTTTTTTATTCACTCAATAAAAATTTCACTTTGGCATAAATGAGAACAAAGTTAATCTTAACTTTTATAATGCTTTATGAATACATTGTAAACTTAGTAAATTCTGTCATGTTCATTTGTTAATCACTCTGAAAAATAATTTCTTTCATTGCAATAAAATTCCATGAGATTTGAATGGAGAGAGAGCAAATGTTATTCACACAGGATTTTTTTCACACAGTTTTTTGGTACGAGCTGAGGAAAAGAGGTAATAGAAAAATAAAGCAATAAATAAACATAAATTACATTAGCAGATTATTTAACTAAAAAATGATTAAAATAATAAAAACAGACAATACTGCAACAATACCTTTGCAGATCACATTAATTAATTACAATATATGATTGCTTACTCTCTAGATTTTTAAAAGATAAATTCTTAATTTTCTGTACAGTTTGCAAATTTGAACAGAGTCTTTCCAAATGAACGCTTTAAATATCTTGTTTTTGTAACTTGAAAATATGTCCGGTGCATAAGTGCATAAGAGACTGCTTTAGTTTCTTAAGGTCCATAAACATTCTTTGAGAAACTGACATCATTCTTAATGATCAACTATATGTTGGTATCTGAAGGTACTTTCATACTTATGAGGAAGGTCTCTATCTATTGTTGTGTGTATGTGTGTGTGGTTGACTATAATCAGTCAGACCATTCGTTCTCATCAAGTTCTGAGTCATCTTCTGAGTCGCTATACTCCACTGCAATGCGGCGAGAAAGTATAGTAGCCACATCGTTCCCAACCGGCTCTCTTTTAGCTTGCTGTTCTTGTTGCTCCTGTACTTTCTTTAGTTGAATACCTAAACACACACACAAAAACATACACGTGAACACAAATAATAAATAATGCATGTTTTGTGCACAGAAGTTTGACACTCCTCAAACTTAACATATAGCTTGACTCAACAATAACAAAAAAATGATTTGAATTAATTATATGACGATATATCAAGTATATGACTGTCAACATAGACATTTACTCTACTGTACTTTTACATGTAAGCTATATAAAATATTACAATATTATTTTAAATCAGGTCATAATCCAATTTAAATAATATTTATGCACAGTATCATATATGAAAAAGATGTGCTAAATATGTGCTTGTAATCTACTTCAAATATTAAAAGTATATTTTTGATAATATTTGCAATATCAATTGCAACTTCGTTATTATAAACATGTAAACACAAATATATTTAAATACATGTCAAGTATCATTAATAATGAAATATGTTTTAATGTCCCTTAAATGTTTTCAAATGTTGTTTTACAGAATAATACAATTTCAGCAATAATTAACACATAACTATGTGACCAAAAACATTACATTCAGCTCACACTTAAGTACATTCTTTTAAAATATGTTATTTCCATAATAATTATTCTGTTTAAAAGTATGCTGAAGTGTACTTCTTTTTTACAAGAGTGCACTGTACCGTGGTCATGTCATGCCACCATAGACAACACTCTCCTGTTGATGTATACAAAATATGCACAAACACACTCCACTTACCCATGCGTATTGCTGAGAGTAGGTCACTGCGAGCGTCTGTGACAGGCTGCAAAGTTAGTCTGCGGCCCTCTCCGAGCGCTACAGGATGAGGAGGTACGGGAGGTGCTGGAGGAGGAGGTGGACCTTCAGGAGGTGAAGCTAAAACAGGCCCAGGAGGTGGCACAGGTGGAAGAGGATACTGTAAGGCTGATGTGATTGTTCCAGGATGAGGAGTAGCCGGAGGTGAAGCAAAAGCTGTCTGTGCAGATGGAATGATGGGACCCACTGGAGGTGGTGGCGGGCCTGAACTGGCATAGTACTCCATCATACTATAAGAGAGAAAGAGAGAGCTTGAGAAACCTAGTTTTTGAAACCTCTCCAAGTAACCTCTACATGGACCAGCATACATGGTCACCAGCATATACTTTGTAGCTTTTTTTAGCCAAGAACTGCCTACGTATGGGTGGGTTCTCTTGCAATAGTTTATAAATCAGAATTAACCAAGAAAATTTGCAGAAATATTGACTTTTTAATAAGAACTTGTGTTAAGAAGTATCAAGTACATATTATTTGACTGCCATAAATCCAAACTATCTTATCTAATTATCTTTCTCAAAAGCACTCACTGTATCATTCCTGTACTTTTTAAACAAAACTTAAGTTTCCAGACTAAAGGCCAATTCACAACAAATACAATAACTATGAAGATAACGAAAATGATTCTAACTATATTGTTTCTCTGTGCCTTTATCATTATCGTTGTGGTGTGGACTCTGCTATTCATTAATATTAAAATGATTTTTAGAACTATGTCTTTATTGTTATCGTGCTTGGTGTGAATGGGCCTTTACTTAAGGTCTTGCTCCATATTTTTTTTAAGAGCTGTAATGAACAAGGTGGCTCTTTATAATTATGAACATGGGCAAGTATTGTTGCGGGCAATACCTGGGAATTTTGTTCAAAGCCTATTTTACACTAGACATGCAGGCAGTGCATTTTTTTTCTATGACCATTTTAACAGGTTAGGGGTACAATGGGTACTTATGAGGGAAATAATATTACTTTAAAAGTAGAATATGGGTAGTTGACAAATAAAAACTGGACTGCGTCATGGTGTGACATAGCACAAATGTAGAAAAAAAAACACACAAATAACATGAGAAAAATGTATTTTCATTCTTAGAGGTATAAATAGCAAGAGAGAGGTTTACCTTCAATGGTAGAGGTTTTTTTTTTTCTGTCACACCATAGGACACATTGATATGTCAACTACCCCTATACTTATTTTCAGCATTTAAAAGCATGTTAATTACAATTTAATGAAAATGTATTATATTTTATATTTATATTTAATGCAATTAGCTGAACATTACAGTGATATTTTGAGCCACTTAAGTACATCTGTTACATTGTTAAAGTATACTGTCAAATATACTGATGATCATTTATGCTAACTAAAATATACTTTAATTACCATTTCTATTGAAACTTATATGTCATTTATTTACAGGTTTTTTTCAACTGCTCAAAACGTTGCCTATTTTTTCATAACTTTATACACAAATCCAAGAATTGCACACACAAAATGTAAAAAGCCACACATCTCTTGCTAAAAAAAGCACTGCATTCAAAATACCACAAACATCTCAAAAGCAAACATTTGCAAACACCTTTGCCATAATATTAATTCCTTTTAGATTTTTGTGTCCTACATAAAGAATTGTGTGTTGTTTTGCAAAAAGTGTTTTAGAAAACTGAAAACCGAGTCAGGCCGAGAATTACTGTTTTGCATATTTGGTGTGGTTGTGGTGTTTGAGTGGCAGGTTTCAAAAACTGTAATGTAATGATTAGTTAAGTAATGATTTGGCGTGTAAGCAGTTGATAAAAACTGTAAATATATTTGTTATTGTAATTAAATACATTTAAAATAAATAGACTTAATATAAAATAACCCACTACAGTTAAAAGAATAGTTCACCCAAAAATGAAAATTCTGTCATCATTTACTCTCCCTCAAGTAGTTCCAAACCTGTATGGATTTCTTTTGTTCTGCCGAACACAAAGGAAGATATTTTGAAAACAGTTTGTAACCAGGCTGCTTTGAGTCACCATTGACTTCCATGGTAGGAAATACTATGGAAGTCAATGGTGACCAAAAATAGCCTGGTTTCAAAATATCTCTGCAGAACAAAAAAATTCATACAGGTTTAGAACTACTTGAGTGTGTGTGTGTGTGTGTGTGTGTTGAAATTGAAGCTATAATATGCTAATAATATGCTTACATGGTGCGTGTGAGGTGGGACACTATTGCATTACATCAACAGACTATCAGCATTCTGATAAATTTCATTTTTTTAAAGAGTACCACATGTTTGCTGTTACCCATAGTCTACTGGAGGAAGTGTGATGGCACCACTGACTCCATTTTCATGGGGTGGGTACTGTGGAGGAGCTGGAGGTGTTCGAGCAAGTACACCCACTCTGTAACCTACATCGGCACCCATCCCCACCCCCACAGGCCCTCCAATGCTGTGGTACTCATGCTCTACCCCTCCATTTGCACTAGATGATGCTGTCTCCACAGGCATGAAGGGATGCGGCTGTGCATGAGCATGGCTGGCCCCTGCTTGAGCTTGGACTGGGTAGTTGTTTGGATGTGGTCTGTTGAAAATTGCAATACACTGCAATTACGCAAACATTGCAATAATGATTTTTGACAAACTGAACCACAAGGAATGTAAATATTTCATTTATTTAAAATAATGATAAATACACAATTGAAAATATGCACCACTGATCAAAAGTTTAGAATAACCATGAAAATTATTTATGTAATTAAATTATTTTATTATTATTTTATTTTTGGAAATATATTTGATTTTTACCCATTATTTTGAGGACTCCTGTGAAAGCAAATATCTATACACACAGTTAAATGAATATAAGGTGGACTGATGAGAAATATAAGAATCTGTGACTCTTGCTTTAGAAAATTTGTATTTATTCTGCTTAATGAAGTAAATCAATCAATCGTGCACTCGTGCTCTTTGTTTTATTTTATTTCAACACTTAAAGTTGGCATGAATTGGAAATCGCAATCATCTTTTTCAAAGCCAAACAGCTTCTGGAATGAGAAAAACTGATTTTGAAGGGATTTTGTTTATCAGAAGTTGACTGGAACGTTGGATGTGAGTGAGAAGTTACTAGAGCAAACGCTATTTAAAACCAGAGATATTTTTGTTAGCTAGTTAGTTTAGTTTAGTATTTTATACTATAAGGTATAATTTAGTGCATTGAAAACTGACAAACCTGCCATCTGGAGACAGCAAGCCCTCAGACGATGCACCCCTGTGAAGTGAATGATGATGACGATGATCCGGCCGCAGCTCCTTATCAAAAGCCATCATGTTCCATTCTTGCCTCCGGTTATGAGCCTTACGAACCTTTTTCACCTCACGGGGCAATGTACCATCAACACCCCGCTTCTGCTCCTGTGTGAAAAAGAGTTTATGGAGGAGCGAAAGTGAGGACATACCGAAGATGATCTAAGCGATTTGTATGTTAGCTTGCAAAAAAAAATGGTTACTTTGGTTACACTTTATTGTGATAGTCCACTCTAGACATTCTACTAACTATAAGTAACTTTGTAACTATATCTGGCAACTACATATCAACTAATTCTCATTCATTTGCAACTACATGTCTACTAACAGAGCGGACTGTTAGGATAGGTTTAGGGTTAGTAGAATAGGTTGACATATACTTGCAAAGTTTCTATATCCGTATGTTTTTTGTGGACCCATCAAAATAAAGTGTCAGTCGACTAATACTCTGCTGCTAGTTGACATGTAGTTGCAAATTGACTTACTCTTAGTAGAATATCTTAAGTGGACTATCAAAATAAAGTGACTTCTGAGCAATACATTTTTCATCTGGCAGAAAAGAAACTGTGAATAGGTCAAATAAGACTAAAGTCCTTAAAGCAATGGTATACCCAAAAATAAAAATTCTCAGGCCATCCAAGATGAACATAGATTTTGTTTCTTCATCGGAACAGATGACTGGGTGACTGGGTATAACTGAATAAACATATAACATATAAACATATAACATAAAAACATATAACTGAATAAGTCTGAATGAATACTTACTTATACAGTAAGATCTGGGGGGTTTTAACATTCTGAATCACAAGCGTGAACTTCACTTAGTTAAGTTTCTTAAATAATTCTATGAACTTAAGATTTATTATTTTACCCTATGTTTTCTCTTCTCTTTTCTCTTGTCCTCTGTGTCTTGAAGCATTTTTTCCTTCCACAAATCAAAGAAATATGAGGGGTCTGTGTAGAACTTAATTCCATCAATATGGTCATCCCTAGATAAAACAAACAAAACATTTGTAAACCTATAATGCATCTTAAAGAAGAAGAAGTGGAGGAGGAAGAAGAAAGCATACACACACACACACACACACACCTGTAGGCAGAGAGTATGTTCAGAGGTGGTGGTTTGTCGCTGGTGTTGTACATCTCTGTGATGGGGTTTGGAATGCTGCTCTTTGTCACCACCTGCTGGTCTTGAACAGTAGAGCTCTTAAAGGCTTTACGCATATTAATATCCCGGAGTGAAACTGTGACAAAAATAAGAGATTATTACATAGACATTCAACATTTACAACATTTACAGAAATACTGCGCCTACTCTGTATTATCTTTGAGTTCAATATATTATGGGTTAACAATTGTTAATTTTGTGAAATTTCATTAAACACATTAACCATGTAAATTCATGCTGCTAATCAGTGGTATTAAGTTTTATATTGTTTTGTTGGCCTTACAGTGTAATTTTTTTTTTTTTTTTTTACAATCCCCAGTCATATAAGCCCTGTCAACACAGAACTACATTTCCCAGCATCCCTCCTAGTTCCCACCTGCACTCAGTCAGCCCTGTACTCACCTTGGAATACTTACTTACAGTCTTCTGTCTCTTCAGTTACACCTTGTGATGGGCAAATGAATCCACATGAAAACTGAGACATTCCTCTGACTGTTCAAAGCTTTGAGAGTGAGTAAAATAGTGCCATCTGGTGACTGGTAAAATAAAATAAAGCTGCAAAAAGCCTATATGAAAGAAGCCCCCAGGACAAAGCACCCATATGAATTGCATTTGGCAAATATTTTATTTTGCTAAAATAATATGTATTCTTCATATTACATAGAACTTGTGTGACTGAGTCTGAATGAAAACTTACTCATACAGTAAGATCTGGGGGTTTCCAACATTCTGAAATGTAAAGTGTGTGCCTAGTTAAGTTTCTTAAACAATTCTATGAACTTTTTTATTTACCCTACTTGCATAACTCAAATTTCTGACATTTCTGCTAATAAAGACCTGTTTGTATGTTACCTTTGTGTCATCTTCTTCTGTTATTGTGACAGAATACCAGACTATAACAGCTACCATAGACATATCATTTGACCCAGCTAATTCACTCCTTTCTATACCACAAGATGACTGTCCAATTAAAGATTATGTTGAAGAATTTCTTGATTTTTCCAGCTTGGTTACATTGAATAAGTGAACCTTGAAAGCAGTCTTCTGGGGCAGATTAGATGATAATCTTCATCAACAGATGCCGGTGTCCTGTCCATCTGTCTTTTGAAGCACTATATTGATTATGCTCTGCGGCTAAGTAGTTCATCCTTCACTAAGGAGAGGTTATTATATGCCACGTGGATGAAACCAACATCTGCTGCCCTCCTCATGATTACAAAAAAGTTTCTTCCAATACAATTACAGCAAGTGCTCTAGTTCTTTCGGTGAAGAAAGCTGCCTCAAACAGCGTGGACCTGATGGTAAAGCTAGACTTTATTGTCTGTAAAGTCACAGTACACAGTCCGCTCCAGTTACAGTGAACCAGTAATTTTGTTGAGAGTCTTTATGAGCATTCCCCCAGACCAAGAGAACACTTCAGAGTTCAGCCTGGATTCTGTTCGTTTTCCCAAACTCAACTAGAAGCCCATTCAATTCACTCCAGATGCCCATCTCTCAGCTGGTACTCGAGACAGTCTCAAGCCAGCCAAGTCTTCCTGAGGTTAATTTCGTCTGCTCGGCTGTATTGGTCTTTGGCTCCACCTTTAAGATTTTCAGTTTGCACCATGGAGATCTCCTGCTCTGCTAGATCCACCTGCACCTCCATGGTGTTCTCCAGCTCCACTTGATCCTCCAAGGTGGTTCTCAGCCCTGCCTGCTCTGGCAAAGGGGTCTTTAGTCCCGTCTGAACTCCTATGTGGTCTTGTTGTTCCCAGTTTAGTTACTTTCCAGTCTGCTCACCTTGCAATACTTACCTGTCATCATCCTGTCTTCAGTTTCCATCAGTCATCTGTTTCTTCAGTTATACAAAGCCAGCACCTGCATTGAAAGGGACTATTGTCGGGGTTGATAGCCTCATGGTTAGTGCAATGATACAGCCCAGCTACCGTATGCTCACAGTGACCCAAGTTCAGTTGCCATCTTGAGGTCCAATCTTGCTCCCCTCTCTATAAAGTTATTTCCGGTCATCTCTCAACCGTCCTTTCCTTAGACCCCATAAATATAAAGAAACCTAAAGAAATAACATCTTATTGTGAGATGAAAAGACTCTATCATGAAAAAATATACCAAAAAAAAGGGAATAAATTGGTCATTTTCACCCACATGTTTGGTTTAGCCTGGAATATCCTATTAAATATCCATCCTGTGTAAGTCCATGTGATCTTTGTCTTATGACCTTTTACTAACCTTCCTCCACACTAGAGTCCAACTGAGTGACCTTGATTGCAAGACGATCTATACGGTCCTGTAGAGAATTAGCACGCAGGTAGAATGTATTGGCTTCATTAAAGAGCTCACCAAACACATCCTCCGCATGTTTACCTGTAGCAGAAATGAGAAAGAAAGAGGGTCAGAGATGACCTTTTAAATAGTCATTTACTGGATGCTTTAATCTAAAGCATCTTACAGCATAATTATTAGGAAAAGTCCTCTTGAAGCAACCTATTCTGCACTCAAATAGTGGTTATTTCTCAACAATCTTAAATAAGCATAATGGTTTATATATTGTACAAACCTACACCAACCCTACACCTAAACCTACCCCTTACAGAAAACTTTCTGAATTTTTACTTTCTCAAAGAAACTTATTCTGTATGGTGTATAAGCTTTTGTACCCATGGGGACCTCAATTTAGGCCCCATGACACAAGTCCCCATGAGTCTGAATGTATTCATGTTTAGGTCACCACCAGGATATATAAACCAAACCACACACACACACATTCACATAAACACAGCATCTTTAAACCATACTCCGCAGAACATGCATACTTCTTATCCACGTCTATTGATTGCTCTTTGCTTCCTGGGATTAAGCTTTTAGAGCATTTGCTGGGGAGCCAGTGAACAAAAAAGCATTGTTATCCCATCTCATTTATTCAATTGATTTATAGTGTATTTGTGTAAAACAGAAGAACACAGCGCTGTTTTGCTGTTTTGACTCTGAGCAGCAGGACGGTGTTTTGTTCCTGAATGAATCAAATGATTCGGTTCAATCGCAATGACTCATTTATCATTTATTAACAGTGACTTGACGCCTCCTACTGGCGGTTTTAATTTCACATTTCAGTATCTATTCAACTTTTTAACATAATAAAATTATAAAATATAATTATTCAACGCTTTATGTTTAATATATTACAACATTATTTATGTATTTGTAACTGCAGGTTAAAGCAATCATGTCCTGCAATAAACAGTGTAAATACATCTATAACTTCTGTTTCCTCTGCATCGCAAAGTTGAATTTTGTTAATACTGAAAAAATTATTTTATAAAAGTAAAAATGCAAATAAAATGTAAAAATCAATTTAAACTTATTGGAAAAGATTAATTTCTATCTGTGTAAACTGACCACTGTACAGAATATAAAGAATATCAAAAACTTTAGTGAGTCAGCTCCACAGCAGTCCATAAGGTACCAGCACAATAACACACACACATATATATATATATATTTAGTCAACCTAATATAATGAAGTGGGTCTTACTGAGGCTGCTGAGTTGGCGTATGATGGCAGAGAGAGTGTTGTTGGTCACACACTCCAGCTCATTGCTGATGGTTTCAGGTAAAGCTCCTCTACACAGATGCCTGGGCTCGATGTTTCTCTTCACCAGTGGCATGACCTCACCTCAACACATGCATACAAACAAACCTCAGCACCTGTAAAGTCACACAAACAGGGTGACATTTAGATCAAATATACTCATACCACCCATCTTTTTCCATGTCACATTAGACTAACAGACTAATAGACTAAATATGTACATTACAAATTGTAAGTCTTGTTTTGAGATAAATTATATCAATCTGTCTTATTAAGAACCAATTAATGTAGAGAAACGATCATTACATAAAATCATGGGTTCAGCTGTTAAATGGACAATCATGAAGACTATTATAGGGCCATAAGGAAGAGGAAGAAAATATTATAACTATTATGGAACTATAGACATTCCACCAACACACAAAAATATCCCAAATTCTTTGTTTTAAATTGTTTTATTAAATGCTAACAAATACCCTTTGTCAAATATTTTGCTTAAGTGTGTATCTTTTACTTAATGCATTGATATTTAGATATTTGCACAATTAGCTTAAGTGTCGTTTGAAAGTAGGTTTATATGTGGTCATGAATAACATTTGTTTATTTTAATTAAATAGTATCTAACTTGATTATATTATAGATTTAAATGACTAAATGGTCAATGGTATATATATATATATATATATATATATATATGCGTGTGTGTATGTGTATGTGTGTTTGTTTACTTACATACCTAACCTGCTACCCCTTGTTCATTTCAGAAATAATATGCTTGATAATACACCTGACATTTACTGACGTGCAGACTGAATGTAATATTTTTGGACAATTGCATGTATGATAGATTTATATTATGTGCAATTTATTTAGTCAAATTAGATATTACATTCAGTCTTCACATCACATCACATCACATCACGTCACTGCAATGCTTCTAATACATTCTATAAACACCTTTGCACATCACAGGGTACAGGGTTATGTCATTTTATTCTGTGGCCTACAATCCAGAAACGAGTAAGGTAACTGTATGTCACCAGAAGATTATACAGGGGGAGGTTGGTGTTCCCAGCCTCTCAGGATTAAGTTATTAGAAACACACACACACACACACACACACACACCGCACTGCTCTCTGGATTACACTGCTTTCACTCACATGAACTCCTATGACACATTTGAGAGCGTTCATTCATATTCATAAGCATTTCTTTAATGCATGTAAACCAAGAATGTGTGTAGAATAAATAATTTTCAGCTAAAACCATTATCTTGTCAATAAGGGTCACCTTCCTGCAGAACATAAGTGTACTGAGGCATGCTTATTTCAATCATGGTTCAAAGTTTCCATTATTGGATATGTTTTAGATATAGTGCAGGTTTGAAATCATATTCCCTGTCTCATCATAGCTAAATTTAGATTTCAGGTTTCGGGAGAAGCTATGAGCAAACATAATTGGTCAGCACCTCTCTGTTAGATACCAATCAGGCAGGCGGGGTTGTGGAAATGTCCATTAACTCAAATGGAAATCAATGGCTCACTACTTAACAGTGCTCCATTTCACTAGTAAAAGCACAGAACATACATTATCACATCGTACTACATGACACTAATTATCTGTTAATGACTAAACAAATAAGAAAATAATGTTTCTAAGGTCTACCGTGCTCTATTTGACATCAATTTAATATTTTTGAAAAAGTCCCATGGTAATAGCAGGGTATTTTTTGGAGTAGGCCAATACCATGCCAATAACAACATCGCACGTATGTTAACAATTCAGTAGATATATCATCATCAAAACATCATACCATCACAGGTACCACCACAGTCATTTTTGAGAATTGGAGTTGACTGAAACGCTGATTCAAAACAAAGTTGAGTTTTTTTGTTTGTTTTTTTTACTGTGAATGTGCAGTAATTAATATAAGGTCCACAATTAATGACGCGATGAAGTGCACTTAGACTGCACCAGAGTTTATTATAGGGGACTGTTAATCTACCAACCGCTCTAAATAAACTATATACACAAATTTAAACAAACGTAAGATTAAATATACTATAATAATAACACACTTTATAAAATTTTGATCATGAATTTTAAAACATTTTCGCTTACCAAACGTGGCTTGAATGCAGATTAGAGTGTTAGATGAAACGGTCCGTCTGCTTGCGCTGACATCAGGGCACAGTATTAGGGCGGGATTATTGTGTTGACGGACAGTTCTGTGCACCAATCGCATTTCAGCATCTGGAACGATCTTTCAGGATTAAAACTGTGAGAGCCAATGAGATTTGTCCAAAATTGCAAACAAGCAGTCACGGGTATATAAGGAGAAGTGCCGACTTGTAACGGGACAGTTTTAGGTCGGAGATAAACAGTCGATGGTCCAATACACAAATTCATTTGTTAAAAAGTATCATCACACTCTAAAATATGTTTTCTTGAACTGATTTGTTATTAATGTTACCATGATTCATGCAGTTATTTGACCAAACCTAGTGTTGATTCACTCAGTGTTGTTTTATATTTTATATTGTTTTATCATATTTTTCTCTGCATTAATAGCTGTGATGTTAGCACACACTGGGTCCCTGACTCCTCCTCTTCATAAACACACAGAAGCCCAAATCAATATTTCAATGTCATCCAAATGTAGGACAAAACAAGATGTTAACATGTTAACAACCACAGGTTCTTGCAGTAAACAACCTTTCACAAATGTATTAATATTCCTATAAAAATATATAACTTGCATATTAATATTATGAAACAGGGAAAATGATAAAGCTATTGATTGAAATATCCATTTATTGTTCTGTGGGTTTCTTATATGTTTAACTTCAAGTCTTCTCTGCAGCGTTGCAATTGGACAAACTGTAATCCTGGACATGGCCATTCCAAAATCGTTTATTTCAGAGAGTGGACACTGTCCTTTATGAACTCTCATGACCGCATTTGTGCAGTTTCTTCCAGAGCTGTCTGTAGATCCTTCAATGGCACTGTGTGGTTTTTTAAAACTTCATCCCAAATGAGAATGGTTCTTGGACAAATTGTGGATTTGAAATTTCTTTGCAGCATCATCAGACTCACCAGCCTACTTCTAAGGGGTTCTCGGGATCGTAATGGTGCCGTGTAATTCAATATTCATGACCAACCAGGCTGTGTTATTGATGTTTACAAAAGGTGTGATCATCGTATCCCAGCAAGGGCACGTCAGTCTTTTAAGACTCTTTTCAAGCAAAATGTGAATTATATAAAACAGTAAAACATTTTTTGGTTCCTACATTTTTACATTTTAAATTTAGGAAAACTGACTTCCTGAGTTCATCTAAAAGGCAGTAGTTAATTATGAAACTGCAAAAAGCAAAAGAACAAAAAAATATATTAAAAAAGCACTTTTAAGATTTATAAAAGGCACAATATGGGGCAGCAGTGATAGCTAAGGACAACAAGTTGGCTTGACTTTAGGAACAAACCACGTCCAAATAAAGCACTGACCATGAAATACACAGAAGGGGTCGTACTGACATGTAGCGACTCTTCTATGTTGTGTGTTAGTGAATTATTAGTTTGTTTACAATAATGTAAATTATGTTATTGTGTTTTAATACGTTTATATAAAAGTGTTCTGATTTTAATGTTTTAATTTCAAACATGTATTTTGGGAGTAGTAACATAAAAATAATAGTGCTATGATTTTTCTCATTATGAATAATTAATTACCAATTACAATTAACAACATAAGAACAAAAGCAATAGTCTTTGAACATAATCTAAAAGTAAATAATGAGTTTTAATGAGTACTTGCCACTGGTGTTTTCTAATGGATTTTAATAAATAAATGAATCAATCAATAAATATTTTTAAACCATACATGTATATTTTGGTATAAAATTCTACCATTTATTTTGAAAGATAAAATAAATAAATAAATAAATACTCTGATTTCAAACATTAAAACACATTTATTATAATCTTGTAACATGTAACATGTAATTTAAACTTTGTTGTTCTTGAAGGAGTTCAAACAGTTTATATTTACCCAAAGAAAATCACTATAAACTGTATTAAATCGTATAGATATTAAATAGATACTATGCTCACGTTTGCAAACCTACAAAGCCATTCTACTTCATTGGTTAAATTATGTGATAGTATGTGTATTTCATTGTCCGAAACCCGTTCCCTATAACCACAGGGAATAATATACAATTAAATATCTCAAATATTTGTTCTACAGTTTATTTACAATTTTTTTTATTACTCCATAAATTAGGGAAGAAAAAAGAAAAAGAAAAAAAAAAATCATGTTTTAGGAAGAAAGAGTTATATAAAACAGGTGAAAGATACATAAAAATATTTTATGGTAAAACCTTCAGAATATTGATAGTAATAAAACAGAAAGGTCTGGTGTATGCGAGTGCTAAAATGGAGATTTCTGATGGGAGTTGTTTTTTTTCCTCATAGTAAAATAATAATAAAAGCTTTTGGTCCAGACCCAGAGCACTGCATTGCAGTGCTGTTTCATATTTTACATTTGAGACAAATAAAACTGCATTTTGACTGTCAATTTGTGATTGTGATCAGTTATGTCAAAGACTGGGTTTGAACCTTGAACTGAAAACACAATAAAAATGAAACTTGGGAAAGAAAAACAGACACGTGACATTCATTTGACTGATAAGTGATTTAAAGGAAGAAACCGATGGTGTTACATTTACAAATGAAAATTTGAAGGAGGCACAGGTTTATTTAGTACAGACAACACAGTTTCCTATTCATCTGAGATGCGAACAGGACAGTAAAATGTTATGAACATTTCTATTAAGTCAACACACTGTCAGCTATGATCAAAGTCAATTTGTATTTCAAACAGCAGCTAGCATTTATATTGCAAATATCTATATTAAACAAAGAATATGACTGTCATCCAGCTTTACAGCTTGCATCAAAAACGATAATAAAACTTTTAACTGCAACCTTTGTATATCAATATGAGAGAGAATAATGCCATTACATAATATAGAAAAAGAGGAATAAAGAACTGGTTTAGACAGTCAGTTTATGTATTTAAAAAAGACAGATTATACAGGATTTTGTGTTGTTGTAATAACACAAACAAATTCAAAACCACTGATAGTAAGTCCTGTAGGAATGGTATTTTTTGATCGCTTAAAACAGGTTGATTTAGGTGTTTACTAAAATAACATAAAACAAGTTAGTTTTCAAAAAAAAAAAAAAGTCTGCAATAATTTTTGTGTGGCCTCTATATGTATAAATAAAATAAAACTACTAAAGTTACAAACTGGCAACCTGTCCATATTGCACATAAATGGGGACAACAAGAAATAGCAGAATTTTGAGAATTCTATTAATATTTACTCACCATCGTTCAACAACAAATTTTAGTAGTTTTCATTTACTCAGTATCATGTCATTCTAAACCCATAATACCTTCATTCATCTTCAAAATACAAATGAAGATATTTTTAAATGAAACTTGACAAATTGAATGTCTATTAAACCAAAGCTTTATATAACAAACTGCTTTAATTTTTTTTCTTTCACATATAAACTTTGATAAACACACAAATAAAATATGGTACAAGGAAACCCAATTATACTTGATTACACAAAATACCATATTTTGATGTTTTCTATGCATGCGTGTTGATTAATGTGTATATATGAGAAAAAGCCTAAATTAAGTCTGTTTATCATATAAATCAATTCTTCAGATTAATCACATCCAAAATAAAAAAGTTTTTGTTTATATAATATATATGTGTCTGTGTAGTATGTATATGTATATATAAATACACATACTAAGAAAAATATGTTTATACATTAGAAATATTATATACACACTGTATGTGTGTGTTTATTTAGATACATAATACATATATACAGTATACACATTATGTAAACAAAAACATTTTGGATGTGATTAGTCGCGATTAATCACTTGACAGCACTAATTCTGACTGATTTTGCTTTTATTAGGTCTTTTTTGTGTTTTTAGTGCTTTAAATTGTTGATTGCGTGGACTTTTAACAGATGAGAGAGTATTTAGAATGTCTTCATTGGTGTTCAAAGATTAATGGAAGTCTTATGAGTCTAAAATGACAAGAGTGAGTAACTGATGACATATTTTTTTATTTTTGTGTGAACCATCATCATTCACACATCATTCTATCGGCAATGTAACTTTAAAATCTCATTTCAGGCTTCACACATGTACAGTTTTGACAGTTTCTTTGTTGTTGTTGTCAAGTAGAACAGTCTCCCCCAACTAATCAGCTCAGTGCTAGAAAGTCTGCATATGAGTGACTGCATCTTTTACATGGTTTCATGGAATAAAGAACTTCACATTGGTTTGCAATGACACGAGAGTGAGTAAATTATCTGATCTAATTGACTTATTTATGGACTATTTTGTTAATTAACAGTTTCTTTCACTTTAAAAAAAAAGTTACTTTTCTATTTGGACACGGACCAAATTTCAGGGTAGAAAAGATTTTGTGAATCACATACATCTTTGTGATTACAATGTAGTTGCGTCAGAAACTGTGAACTGTTGCACATATGCTGTGTAGTGTTGATCACACTAGCTAGGTGTATGCATATCTCAGCGAGACTAGAGTGCGCCAAAATAAGGGGGTGTAAATATATTAGCTCTGTGATATGCAACAGAGAAAACATACCCTATAACAACCAAAGCGGTTTGTATTCGACCCCTCAGACTCGCACAGCGCCCTGTCCGATAAGCTCTGTGGTATCACTATCTGAGGGGTGACCCTCCTCCTCCTCATCAGTACCTTCATCCGAGTCCTCTATGGGCGAGTAGTACTCATCGTATCCCAGCAGGGGCACATCAGGCTGCGGTGCGTGCGGCAAGCACTGTGCGGAGGTCGTTACTGTAGCGATGGCTGCCTCTGATGTTACTGTGGAGGCGTAAGTGGGAGGCGGGCTGGAGGAGGCGGGGGACGCGGGGTTGGAGGGACGAAGGAGAGGTGTGCGCTCGGAATCAGCCTCGCTGGTCGCTCCTTCCTCTTCTTCATCAGCCTCGTGTGGCCCAGACTCTCCGTCGGAATCTGAAGACTCTGAGTATTCTGGGTTGGGACGGGTCACGCGTTGCTTGCACACTGGGCAGGTTTTCTTAGTTTGGGTGAGCCAGGGGTCCACACACCTGCAGTGGTAAGCTGAGTAACGGAACAAAAAAATTATTATGTTAAAGTATTCTGAATAGGGCATAAAAATGAGCTCTTTTTCCTTTAAAATGCTATTATAACAATACATACAGTACTTGTCACAAGTCGGGAAACATTACGATTTTTCAATATCTATAAGTCTCTTACGCTATCCAAGGCTGCATTTATGTGCTCAGAAAAAATTGCAAATTAAAATAACTGTTTTTATTAAAATGCCTTCTAATGGATCATGTTACACTGAAGACTGGAGTAATGATGCTGTATTTCAGCTTTTACTTTTTTTTTATATTTTCAAATAGAAATTGTAAATTTAAATTTAAATTGTAATAATATTCAAAGTTTTTGCTGTTTTTAATGTATTTTGACCAAATACTATAAATGCAGCCATGGTGAACAGAAAAGACTTCATTAAAACTGAAAAATCAAAATGTTTCTAAACTTTCTACAAATTCTGCATGATAAAGCACTATTTAAATTCAAGATAGTAAAAATACATACAAAACTATTTATACAATGGATTTGCTATTTATTTTACATCATATTCACTAAAATAATTAGTTTTCCTTTGCGGTTTAAAATTCAAGCTCACAATGAAATACCACTTCTTACATAAACATGAAACGGCATGGAGATTTTGTTGTGGTTTTTATTTTAGTGACTTAATTTGCAGGAATATTTTTATATTATATTTTATATTTTTTTAAGAGACAATTTTTGTGACGTTTCAGAAAATTTTTTGAAGCCATTATTTTAGAGAGCAGGATAGCCTGGTATTTATAATATCATAATATTTATTATAAAAATAGTGAACAACATAGCATAGTGAAATTTACATTTATTTAAAATAAATAAATAGATTCTTCTGTGCAAACTGGGAATCATATTTTCTTAAAAAGAGACAAGACAATGCTTATTTTACACTCAGTACAAAAGAAATATGACATAAATATGGCATTGAATGTTTATTAAAAAATATTCAACTAATTTGTATAATTTATATGACTTTGTAAAGGTTTACACTTTGGAAATAAACACAGATGTGAGCAGCTCACTTACCATGGGAACAGGGCAGCACTCTCAACTTATCTCCCTCTTCGTATTCATCAAGGCAGATCGCACACACATCATAATGATCGCCTGAGAAAAATAAGCAATTATTAAAGTGCTAGATGATCCAGTAGAAATATTCTGCTCACAATCAGAACCCACTCTGGACTCTTACACCAGTGATCAGTTTGTTTTCTTTATATGAAATAACAGTGAGTGTTATTTCAGCATCATTGAAACACTTATAGTTTATGTAAATATTTAGAAATTTTCTTTCATGTTAATTGTAGTTAGTTTTAGTAATTTTGCTGTATGGTTTTATGATTTTATTTTTTTTAATTGATTTTAAATGTATACGTTTTATTAACCTTATTTCAGTTTTAGTTATAATCATTTTATAACACAAATACATTTTATTTTATTTCAAGTAACAAAAAAATTATTTTGTATGCTAATTCATCAATAACATTTCATGACAAAAAAATAAAAACAAATCACTATATCAATGATTTACAACAAACAGCTGTGATGAATTTCTATGCTGTGAACCATCTTGTTAAATTTCCAACACATATTTTCCTTGTAACTTGACTATATTTTGGATTGTCAGTACATATTGCATTTCAGTAAATGACAGTGTTTGTGTTTGTTGGTGGAGTCAAGACTATTTCCTGTGGTAAATAAAGGCACACCACAGATGCGGTCCATAGAGTTTATGTAATGTTACTACTGAATAAACCTTTTAATAAAATCTCTTGCTCACCTTTAACAAACTTGTGAGTGGGGATTTTCTTCAGCTGTTCTTTGGAGAGTCTGTTTTTCCGAAGTCTCTTCCTGTGCTGCACGCACCGCACAATCTGGACCAATTAAAAACAGAACGTTAATACAAAGAATGCACATACGTTTTTCGTGAGTCTGTTTCTCATGAGAGCACCTAGAGATTTGTTTTAATGCTCACCCTGCATGTACTGTGACCCATTAAATATAGCTATAAAAATGTAAATAATTAATAGTAGTAATAATAGTATTATTAGGATGTTTGCTTTTTATTTTATGAAACAAAATTTATTTTATGAAGTAAAGTGTAATAATGTTA
>JAUMHE010000048.1:20993205-21009659 GCA_032359235.1 Enteromius mattozi
AGAAATGCATTAACTGTTGTGCAAATGTAAATACTGTTGTGAGAAATGCACCAAAGCGACTGAGAAAAACTGTAATACAGAGACAGTATAAAAGCACATTTTAGTGTCTCAAAATAGCACAGTTGAGTACACTTAGATGTTCTTGAGAAGTACTAAACTATTTTTAGTATATTTATAGTATAGGTTTCTATATGATTCATACACTGTATTTTTAACAATCTGAAACAAAATTTATAATACCTGCAAACACAAGCAATAAAAAAAAGAAAAAAGTAACATTTTGGGTGAATAGATTTTCAAGGGAAGGACAGATATCTGTTTCATGAAAAGCACCTTCATTTCATTTGAAAATGAACAAAAGTCTTATATGTTTTGAAAAAAAACATGAGGGTGATTTTTATTTGTGGGTGAAATGTTTCATTAATGCTGTGTATTATGCACTAATATGTAAAGCGAATCAAATTCAGATCTTAAATATGTGTCAGTAACCAGTGGAAAAAACAAATATAGACTTCTGCAATAAAACAGTTCTGCACAGGCATTAGCTTTCTGACCTTTAGCACTGACTTGGAAATTCATGTCTGGAATTTTAATGTGTTTTTAAGTAAAAATGAAGAAAGATTAGCTGTTTCTGTTTTGGGCAGTGAGAAGTATGACACAAAATATGGGCAAATTAATGAATTTGTACTGGGTCCCTCTGTTCTGTTGGCTTTGCGTAGATTTTGGCCAACATCTTCTTATTCTCTCACTTACTCAAGATCACAATCAACATTGAGTGATCCAGAGCTGGTCTGATTGTTAGTCGATAAGAAATCAATCAGGTCAGAGACACTGATCTCTGATTCCAACACAAAATCCATAACCAAGAATAAAATTAAATCTCTAACACTTATCCAAGACAAAAATGTTTAGCCAACATGTCTAAAGCCATCAGCTGTGTATTTAAGTAGGACTTAATTAAATTTTTATGTTTTTTTTTTTTCAAAATGATTTCTCGGCTTTTGAAGTATGAAATATGTGAAAGTGCATACTGCTAAATGTAATGACAAGCATTTATGATAAACTAAAATATACTTTAATGTAATTTCAATGTCATATTGATGTCATGCATTTAAATATTTGTTATTACACATTTGTTTTGATGAATTTGCAATTTAGACATAGTCAATAAATCAAAACAAGTACAGCAAAATAATATTATAGCATAATTATTTTAAATGTCCTTTAAAGTACATACTTTTATTTTCAAATTATACAAAGTGCACTTTTACTTAATTGTGTTAAGTACCCTTAAGTGGCCTTTTATTTAATTCATATAATATTCTATTATCTGCATATACAGTAAATATACTTTTAAGATTTGAAATGCACATTCAGTTGTGTGAGGGATATAAGAAAAAGGAGTATTGGTTCAGTTCCTTGTATGTGTGTGTCGATGGAGGGGATGGAGTCAAAACCAGACCCCCAAGACCCAGACCAATTGCAGACCCCCTGAGACCCTGACCAAGACTAGAACCCTTGAGGCCCAAAACTAGACTGTGACTTAACCCAAGACCCAAAGCTCCAGAGTACTCCAACTCTTTGCACATTTATATTTGGGTTTTAGAGTATTGTGTTTTGTGGTACTAGCTCATAGGCAATAGCAGTCATCTTAATGAACACAGATCTGCTTATTACATTAAGCAAATTCATTTGATCTCACAGGCACAGTGACTCATATTTAACTGCATTCAATTTGTTTAGCCATTATAATGTCATGAAACATTTCCTAACTCATTCCTGTCCCAGACACTGTAGAATCACAGAAAATCTGACTTACCATCATGGTAAGTCTTCCATTGCCCATGTAACATTAGCACTGCAAGTATTGAGTAGGTTAGCAAAGTGAATAGCTGCATTATGTGCACAACTGTGGAGAAGATTATGTTTCTATAAGATGCCTATATTAAATTGTTGAAGAGTGGGGGGTTCCAGGGAATGGACCTTTTTTTTTTTAAATACATTTTAGGACATAGATTGATCAGCCTATGCCTATGTAACACTTCTTTCAATGCTGATTCATTTGGCTGCAGTTGTATTTTTTAGATAAGCTGAGAGACACAATTTGAAATGCCTTCACTATTAAACAATGCTATTAAAGGGATGGTACAGTATACACGGTTCATTTTATGACCTTATTTTATTCTGCTAAACAAAAAAGAAGATTGGGTCAAACACTGTAAGTGCACATACCTGAAAATACAGTGCAACTAGATATTCTGAAGGATGTTTCTACTCATTTTACTCATATAATTGAAGTCGATGGGGTCTAAAACTACTTAATTGACCCAAAAACATGAAGACATTTTTCAGAATCTCTCTCTCTATATATAGGGGAAAAGAAATGCATATGCTGTGGTATTGGAATGATGTGAGTAAATCATGACTATTGAGTTCATTTTCATTTTTGAATGAACTATCACTTGAAGCCGTGATGCTGTACAATACAAAGACCTTGTTCAGTTCATAAGCTAAATAACAAATGAATGCTGTTTGGATTGCCACTTTCAAGACTGAAGCTTCTTTACACACTTAAGTGCAATTTTTTAAAAAGTGCTCTTCTAAAAGTAACTTCATAGTACATTAGAAATCACTGTTTTAATAATCTTTAGTGATGCTTTAAAGAAGTGAACGCATTTTGATGTGTTGACTAACAACCTAACATAAAGCACTTTATCATTTTTTAATTATTAACTTTATTATTAACTTATTACAATTTTCTCAATTGCTTTGGCAAATCTCTGAACAATTAGCTTCTTGCTCACATCAGATTGGAATTTCTTATTGATGTGAGCAAATTGCAAATGCTTTGGCAAATGTGTGTAAACAGTAAGTACAATCGTCTGCAGTTTGCACAACAACTAATTGCATATGGCTTGTTGATCAAAACTGATGTCAGTTCTCACTTAAACTGCCAAACTCTTCACAACTTCTCAAGCATTTTTCATTGTGTAAGCCATCAAATTCAAAACAAAACACTCAAAAAATTGGTATACATGCATGTATATTCCATAAATATCTGACATTGACATTGTTTGTAATGTCTGCTAAATTGGCAAATGACCTCTAATTGCAATACAATTTGAATAAACCATTTAATCAGTCAAGTTTGGGAGCATATATATGTAGATTTCCCACAGCACAATCACTACCATTTGTAATATATTCATACAAAAATAAATGTACTGTATAAAAATACAAATGTTCATATACTTTTTTTTCTACGTACTATTGCTATCAGATTTTTTTTTTCATGGTGAAAAAACAGCTAAACATTTTGACCAGTGTGGCTCACACAATTAAAATCCTTTATATTTTGGTGGCCTTGGCCAAATTACTGACAACATATCTTGGTTTTGAAGCATGAATGAAATGTTTTGGGTGAGTAACTACATTTTGCAGAAATGCACTAAAGTTCTGAAGTTCCAGCAAACAGTTAGAGAATGTTAAGGATGTTTTGAAAAATGTGCCAAAGCAACTGAGAAAAACTGTAAATATTACCTTTAGAACACATATAAAAAAAAGTACTAAATTTCAAAGTCATCGTTACAAATGTGTAATTACAAATTAATTGTAATCCGGTTGTTTGCACGAGTCTTACAATTGTCACAAATGAGACCTCTGTGTTATAACAATAGCCATCTCACTGGGTTATTACAATTAATGGCAAAATGAATGTTTGGAAAAGTAAACTGATATTTCCTACTAACACTACAGCAAAAAATAGAAATAACTGACTTTTAAACCTTTTTTAGCTGGTGAAAATACTAGTTTTTTAATCATTTTGGCCACCACTATATAACATATTGTTATTTAACTATAAATATTATTCCAATAACATACTCAAAGTTTGCTCAGTTTTATTTATTTATTTATTGAATGACTGATTGACAGATTGATTGTCAAAATGGACATAGTTAACGGGGATATATATATACCTGAAAGAAATAATATATGTATATTAATGTAGAAACAACCATTTCAGACTTTTCAGGATATTTGCAAACATTGTATATTATGCTGAATGATAGGTGTTGCATGATAGAAAGCCAGTCTACACATAACTCTCCCCCTCTCTTTTGCTCACTCACTTTTTTCCACTTCTCAGCATGTGCAGTAATTGCCTATGCTAACTCATTATAAAGTACATTAATCAGAATGGGCCTTTTACGGCTTGCAGACAGACACACTGTGGAGAAATGTGCGCTGCTCTCTCCCACCACTGCTGTTCATTTTCTTTTCTCTCTCTCTCTCTCAATGTTCACCACTCTCTCTCAATATTGTTCCATCTGTCTTTCTATTGCATTGCTTTTCACTCTTTGTCCTCTGCCTATTTCTATTTTATGAATTTTGCCTCATCTCGTCATTATTTCATTTCCACTTTATCTGCCTTCACTCACATTTTCACATTTGTTGCTCTCTCTCCATCTCTCTCTCTCGCTCTCTCTGTCTCTCTCTCTCTCCACACTGTTGTGGTGCACTGCAGTATTCTGAGAGGAGTGTGTCTGGATAGTGTTGTGTGCTCTGCATTTCTGATTTTTATGAATCTGCCTGATGTCTGTGTTGATGTATGATGTGACCTTTGCAGTACAGTGGGGTCCAACAGTCTGAGGCCACAAGTGAAAATATATGTCACGTCACTGCAAATTATACTATCAGCCTAACAATTTGAGTGAAATGTTTCATATAAATAATAATAATAATAATAACAATAAGTAAATACATTTAAGAATGAATTAAAGTTTGGTATTTTATTTTTGCTTTAATGACATCAGATATATAAAAAAAAATATTCCAGTTTTGTTGTAATTTAAAATACTACAACAGTTAATTTTCAGGTATTATTATTACAGTAATAATAATAACAATAATAATTTGTAATGTGAATTTTTGGGCCATTTTGAACAAGCTGTGTTGTTGTGCTTGTCTTCTTTGTATGTAATTCTTTACATATGTGTAATATTTATAAATATAGTGTATAAATATTCATACTTTCATAGCTATTAGAGCACCTAACTCCACTCGTACCCACCTCTCAATAATATATAAAAAAAACGTTTTTCTAATTTGTAATTTCATCATGCCGATATTCCTACCCTCCCATGCTCTCATTTGCACTCAGTGTCATCAATGAAAAAAAACTGAGATATTAATTTGTAATTATTCTTCTCTTACAGATGCACAGTCATTTGCACTACAAATAAGGAATAAGAGATTATTGGTAAATATAGCATCACAATAGTGATAATGATGCTGCCTTAGCAACCTGGCAATTTCATGGGCTAGCTAGAGTCAAGTACTCCTGCATTTTACAAAAGCATGTAACATGGATTCAAACTACAATTGTGTGTCTGCCGGTACATGCTCTATATAAACATATCAGTAAACAGAAGTCAATGGTTGTTGCAGAGGCTGGCCGGAGTTATACAGCATGTGTTTGTGTTTTAGCAGAATGATTTATAGATGATTTAGGGTAGGAAAAAGAGAATCTGCTGAGATCTCAGCATTATTAAACCTCTCTGTCTCACAGAAAAAGGCTTGTGTGCATGAGAGAGATAAAAGAGATATAGAAAGTTTGTGATTTTTAAAAGCTTTTTTCTGTCTTTTGTAGCAAATGTCTTTAATAAATAAAGCATACTGATGATATACTCAGTAAATACTGAAATGTTGCAAAACATAACTCAGTCACAACCAGAACAATATATGTTTATATATAGATTGTATATTATTTGCCACAATAGTTAACTGAATGGTTAACAAACCATTGTTTGTCGCAACTGCTGTTGTTTGGAAAATCAACTCATAGAGATATCACTTGTCTTGGACATAATGCAAGAGTCAGCATCTAGGAAAAAAACTTTTTTTAGAAAACACCTCCTAGCTGTGGGCTGGAGAAAAAAACACTCAATATTAGTTAGTCTTAATTAAAAGTTTGTTGTTATATATTATTGTTTGGTGTTGGTCAGAATACTTAATGTTTTTTAAAGAAATATCTTCTACTCACCAAAGCTGCATTTATTTGATAAATAGAAATAGATAAAAATACAGTAAAACCAACAATACCGTGAAATATTATTACAGTTTTAAATATTTTCTATTGTAATTCATTTTAAAATGCAACTTATTCCTGTAATCAAAGCTGAATTTTCAGCATCATTACTCGAGTCTTCAGTGTGACATCAGAAATCACTTAATATGCTGACTTTTTAAAAAAAATAACGCATAGTCACTTTTTCCATGACATTAATAGGGCTTGACTTTTCAACAAATTGTGTGAAGGCCAAGTTGGTAATTACTGAAAAACTTGGTGCCTGCCCTATTTGTTTTTGGCACACTTATGAGAGAAGTAAATATGTCAGATTCGTGAGCTCTTTTCAATCAGTCAGCTGATCTGGTTCTCTGACTCAGTGACTCAGTCGTAGCATTTAACAGCCCACTGGAAGTTGAATTTCAGTCTGTTTTTCACACATGGTATTCAGCTGAATAAAACGTTGAACCCAGAGCATGAGTTTTATTTGCATGATTTACAAGATGGTGCTTTTGTGTCTGTTTAACCCTTATAACACATAAATTAAACAATTATTTTGTAAGAGATGTAGCCACAAAATGTCAAGACTTTTTTCTACTCCAAAAAAATTACCATTCATACCAGTCATTTGTTCAAGCTGCTTATTTTAACCTAGTTACCTTTTAAAGTTAAATGCCCTCTAGCTGGTGTAAAAATAACGGCCATCAATACCAATCAAAATGCAGGTCTGTTTAACGTGATGTGTGGAGTTTTATTACACAATCTCTTACCTACCTTTTTCCTTTTTTGACTTCCCAAAAAACTTATATATACCTTTGGCAGATGCTTTGGAAAGTGATTTACAGTGCATTCAATGTCAGAAACAGTGACTATGTGTGACTATGTGTGTTCACTCGGACTAAACTAATAATGGTTGTGTTGATTTAATGCAATACTCTACAAATAACGCTACATGAATCCCAAATTATAATGTGAATAAAAGGGCACAGTGGATTTCTGTGGCATGTTATGCTGTTGGGGCTCTAATTTAGTAAACACTTCTGGGTCGTATTTTTATGGAAAGTGACGAACAGCCTATATGATTGTATGTGTTTGAGAAAGTTAAAAATGTTACATGTTTTGTGTTTGGGTCATTTGTTAGAAATAAATATGCAGATTTTATAAATTTGGGTTGTTTCTGAGAAAAATATAAAGTCAAATTACATTTTTCGTTTCAGTGGGGTAGTACTGGTAATTCTCAGATTATGTTATTTTTCCAGTTTTATACATTGATATATTTAATCAATTTATTGATATATTTAATCAATCAAAAAGGAATAAATGCAGTAATAACATGGTAATAATACAGTAACAAAAATGTTTTCACAATCTCCTGTTAATGGGAAGTTGCTGATCAAATAAACTTTGGTTTTAATATTTTCAGATGTGAAATATTTGCATTGTATTCAGATTTTGACTGCATTATGTGGGTTAAAAGCTTTAAACACAGGGAGCAGTTGCATGGAAAAGATCAATTCCTTGTTCCACACAGTATTAAACAACATGAGGATGAGTAAATAGTAGCATATTCCAAAACTAATATTGCAGGTTTCTGTGAGAGTTAGGTTTAGGGGATGGAAAATATCACAGAGCGTCCTCACCATGATAGAAGAATGTGTGTATGTGTGTGTGTATGCGTGCATGTAAACATACAGCATCGACTGTGAATATTCCGCACCATCATCTTCATGTTTTCTTCCCTGAGGCTTCTCATCATATACATGCATATAGATGTGTGCGTGCGTGTGTGATTCAGTTCTAATGCAGCGCTGTGAAAAAAGAGGGAAGGATGGAGAAAGATAAAAATGAAGGATGACAGAGAAAGTGAAAATATTTGTGTCAGCGAGAAAGAGCTTTGCAGCTTTCTCTACCTCTCTCACCCATTCCTCTCATGTGATGAATAGATGTGTCTTTTTCTCAGCTTTTTTAGATAAAATTAATGATTCATGCTACTAATTTAGCAATTCCTCACGGTCTTGGCTGGTAATATGTCTATATCTATGTAATGAATAGTCCATTCCATACACACACACACACACACTGGATGCAAACAAATGCACAGTTGCAACATTTCTATAAATAGACTGGCCGGGCAAACAAAAATAGATGCAGAGAAGAGAAAGCGTGGTTCAGCCGCCTGGATCTAAACATGCTGACAATCTGTCTGTTTCTATCTCTCTGTTTCTATCAGACACATAAGCGATCAGAGGCTGAATTGAAAAGCAGGCACAGGGAGCGCATAGATGATCTTCAACTGGTGTTCTCGCAAACAGCATGCATCTGTAGTTAAAAACACCAAGGGTGCTACTATAGCTTTCAACACTTTTTTATTGTCTATTTTACAATGGTTTTGAATATGGCTTCATATCCATTAGCTAATATATGCTAGCTAGCCGATTAATCAAAAAAGGGTTCAGACACTTCATTTTAAGACACTAAACAACTGCTTGCCCATAATAAGTAAATATAAAAGCACAGACTAAATATACAGATCAAGTAGACTGATAACCGATATTTTAAACCAGTATGTCACAATTAAGAATAACGAGGGCTCTGACAAAACTTTCTTTAAATGTTTTTAAATGATTTAATTGGCAAATCGGTTTTGACAAATAAACATTAAAAAGCTTAATATGTGCTCCGATAATCGGTCGACCCCTGATATAAATTACTTGTGTTGTTGCATTTTTAATCTGCATTTAATATCCAACAAAAAGCATATTTGATGTTATATATAGCACAATGTATGTTTTAGAAGTTTTGCTTTCATTTTTCTAATGCGTTCCATCTGAATACAGTCACAGATAAAGTGTGATATTAGCTGTCAGTGTAGTACATCTTCAAGCAAATGTTAATATGATAAAACTACGGTATATTGAAAATAATATTCAAATTACTAAATTCTCTCTCTCTTACTTTTTCTTTCAGAAATCTTGGAAAGTCGGGTCTACGTGTTTCTTGCTTGGGTCTTGGTGAGTAACTAAGCTTTGGTTATCTCTGAAATTGTTCAAAGTTTAAAGAGGAGTAAGTTATTTATTTTAAGCTGAAATGTCTATTTTTTCCATGTTTAAATGCTTTCAGTTATCCCCGCTATGCACTCACAACTATAAATAAGTCGCAACATCCATCTGAGCATCTGAACCAGCCTGAAACAGCAGCATTAGCTCAATCATCAGACTGAGGGTTTTGAGAGGGATACATGCATTGTAACTAATGACACAGGTGAATGTTGGGAAATCTGTTGAAATCAATCATTATTCTCTTTCTCTCAACAGGTACCTGGGTGACATTTGGATCTCAGATCTCTGATGAGGTGAAAATGTTTTCTTTATTTTACATGATTGCGGTATCTTGCTACACTGTTATTTGCGGATAACATATATGTTATTTACATACTCATGCCATTCCATTCTGTAACTTAAACCCTAACTTAAAGTTTATATTCTGAGAAATGTTGGAGTGTTTTATGTATATATATATATAGTAGTCAATAAGCAAACATAAGCATATCTAATACATAGTCTGCACAAGTTTAAATACTTTATCTGTGGTATCTAATGTTTTGCACCAATGATTACTTTAAGGGACCAGATCTCTGTCATCTTCTGAATTTGTTTGTGTGTGGATGTTTTTTCTGTAGATGGCAGAGAGTCTGATGACTATAGCCTATGAGAATGGAGTGAATCTGTTCGACACGGCAGAAGTTTATGCTTCAGGCAGGTACGATTCCCACCAGTGCCTTTTGCTGTTACTCTTATTTGGGGCTGAATATGTGTTCATCCCTGCCAGTAAATATGTTTTTCTATATGTATTTTGTAAAAAAAGAAGTGTGCTTAATAGTATTGAATGTGTGTGTATATATATATATATATATATATATATATATGTATATATATCCTTGCAGTGCACTAAAAAAGTATATTTTCATAAAAAAAAATTATTTTAGATAATATAATATTAATTCAATAAAAGTGAACAAAAAAAGTAAGTGTACTTACAGAGTACGTTCACAGAAGTCTTAATACACAAGTACCTTTTGATTGAAGTAAAATCAAACATTTTACTTTAAGTACATTTAAAATCTTAGTTTTAATAATCTTTTGTCATGATTTAAAGGAATAGATAACCCCAAAATTTTAATTTGCTGACATACTGAAGCACATATACTTATCATAATTTATAGTACCATATGTTATTTAATATTATATTAAATGAAGTTGCAAACCAATTTCGGGAGGAAGGGCGTACGAATATTAGACACAGCTGGCCCGCATTATCAATCAGTACCGCTATCATGTAGTTAGCCAATCCAACCCTAATCTTACCACTATAAATAAACCCGTTTCCTTCCCTTCTGCATCTCGTTCTTGCATTCCCTCCGCCTCCCCTTCTCCGCCGTTCGCTCCTTCCATAGGTGGCAAGCAGGGTTCGCCCCCCGACAGCCTCCAAACATGCTTTATTCTTTATCAATGAGGAAGCGCAAACTCGTGAAGGTCAATATATTTCCAATGTATAAACTGCAAGATCATAATTACAAATGTGCAACTACAAATATGTTGTGAAATATAAATTTCAATTACAATTAAATGACACTGAAGTACATTTTAGTTTCCCGTAAATGCTGGTCAGTACACTTTAACCCAACTTGGTCTTGTAAAAATATGTACCTCTGTGCACTTTTTGTGCAACACAGTTTTTTGTTCCTTACTGCACATTTTGCCACAGTTTCAAAGAGAAATGTCCACTGAGGTTCACACAGGTTCAATATGTGAACCCTGGCTCATTTTTATTTATACGTTGATATACAGTAGGTATGTATTGCGGCGGTTCAGAATTTAAATATTCATGGTGTAAATATGCCCTACACCAAATCCAACCCTAAACCTACCTGATAGTGTTAACAAATGCAAAACTGATATAAAAATGCATTTACTGATGCAACCATGTCATTTCAACTTCCTTTTACAGATTTGAACTGTTTTGTCAAACCGTAGTTATACAGCCTCTCAAGTACATCTCTGTACTCTGTGAGCTACTGAACAAACCTACCATCCATGAAAACCCATAGATATGAAGCTGGATATGTGTGATGCTAACGTTCAAAAGCATCAGTTATCAAATATCCCAGCATATTAATATTTGTTTTTTAATCTTTATTAATCTTTATTAATTAAGGTATAAAAGGTGTCTGAGTTTTACTGCCTCTAATGTTAATTTCTTTTGGAAAATGCAGTGATATGTACTTGTTGGTACATATTTTTTGTCTTGCTAAAAAGTGCACCAAGGTACCTTTATGCCATGCAAAAAAATAAATAAATAAATGTATGCAAGTACAGTACGTAAAAAATCTCAGCAAATAGTATTTTAAAATAAATTGAAACTATATTCATTTTATTTCAATTATGTCTAAAAACTATTTTAGTTCACACTCAAGTATGTCATTTTAAAGTATAATAGTTCCTTAATAAGCATTCTTATAAGCACTTTTTTTCTTAATAAGCTCCTCTCTCCTTCTTTTTAACAAGGCTCTGGTTGTTTTCTTTTTACATCTCTCTTTCTGACTACACAGAATTGAGATCTTCATTTGTAGGCAGTGGTGTAGTGCTGTCCAGTTCTGCTCCTGCGGGCCTTCCTGTAGAGTTCCTCTCCAATCCTAATTAAGCAGATGTGTTGGAGCAGACTGGAGCTAAACTCTGCAGGATGGAGGCCCACCAGGCACAGGATTGCACAGTCCTGATGTAGTGTGATATAACCAAGCTACTTAGTTTAAAAAATAAAGGTGGAGTGAACTGAACAGCTGTTTGGAGATCTTTGTGATTTGAGGGATTATATACAAACACGCTGATCGTCATTTGGAGCTGTGTAGATTACATAAATGACCTCTGGGAAGTCAACATGTCCTGTGGTGTGACATGCTATACTCCATCTAAAACCATTTTCAAATAACTAATTATTATGTAATTAGTGTGCATGCGTAACGGAGGCCTGCTAGTGAGAGCTGTGCAGGTACACTTAAGAAATCTCAAGAGATTTTTTTAAATCTATTTAGAAAATAGTTTGGGAGGAGTCAATGCTAGTAGCCAGGTCACTCTTAAATGCACAGGTCACTACAGTTGAAGAAGCATGTCTTTCCATTTCACGCTTCCAAAGTCCTGCAAACAGCAGGCATCTGGCTGGCAGACGCCTCTGATGACCTACATTAGGACTTACATGGTCACACATAGTCAGTTCTGCTTTCACATCAGCAGAATTCCTGAATGTGCTGACATTACATGGGCTCTTATCGAATTTGCCTCACAAATTAAACTGTAATGGAGTCAACCTCACTTCTCTAAGGCAACATTTATTTCATACATTAGTACTGCAGATAAATAAGAAACCTGAATGAACCTCATCTCCAATCTCAAAGTCCTTGGTTTGTCTGTTCCTTTACTTTTTATTTCATGTTAGAAGCTTTTGTTTTCTATTCATTTTATGATTTAATGGAATAAAACTATAGGTTTTACATCAGTAAGCTGTCATTCATGTCCCCTAACAAAGAGAGAAGTTTTGTGCTTTGACTCTTATTTAGATAGGGTGTGCTTAGCCATATCTCACAGCAATTTGTGCATATTTTACGAGGTGGCTTATTCGTACAAATTCGTATGACCTCACTCAAACTAATTCATACAATTTTTGCTAAATCGTATGTATTTTATGAGTTGCCATTTCGTGTGAATTTGTACAAATGGGGTTTAGACAAATCATACAAAATTGTACAAGTGAGGTTGTAGGAATTCCTATGAATTAGCCTTGTAAAATACATACAAATTGGTGTTACTGTATATGCTAAATTATTGCTTTATTCACTGGTGTCTTCAGGTAAACAGCACTTGTTTTAATGTGTGTAGATAGTGGAGGCGCCTGTAAAAGTGTGATTGTGGCATTTATGAATATTTTGCTCTCAGCCTCTATTTCTCTCTATTGCCCTTCAGCCTCCTCTTGTTCTTGCTGTCATGTTGTTGTCCCTCTTACATTTGTTTCTATCTGAGTCTTTCCCACATTCTTCATATAAACCCTGTAAATGTGAATTGATTACACTGAAAATAACTGTGTAGGGAAATTAAGCAAAAAATGGTACATTAAGTGCCATTTATGTTTTATGCGTCAACCATAATGAAATGCAAGTATAACATATATATATATATATATATATATATGACCACTGACCACTATAATATCTTTTGCCATTTGACTGAACTAGACTGAAACTTTTTTTTTTTTTTTTGTAGTGTAGTAGGAATAATAACAAAATATATTTTCAGACTTTGTGTCTTTATTTTTCCACAGGGCTGAAATCACTCTAGGGAATATCATCAAAAAGAAAGGCTGGAGGTGACCTGCTTTTATTCTTATGTCTGTCATTTTTGATGAATTTTGTGGAAAAACAGTTTGAGTATATGAATAATGCAGCATGCAATACATATTCCTCTCAGTCATGATTTATGGAAAATGTTTTTATGTTTTATTTTGAATTTCTGTATTCCTGTGCTCTGGTTATGGTCAATCCTTCATCAATTTTTGAAACAAAAATGTAGGACTGTATTAGGTTTGTCCTCACTATAATAAGCACCTTTTTTTTCCCCAAAAAAACTTTTTTCAGACGGTCCAGTTACGTAGTAACGACTAAAATCTACTGGGGAGGACAGTAAGTATCTGTTCAGTTCTATCTTATAGTATATGCATATGAACACTAATATTTGTAACTGCACAAGTTCTTTAATAAAGATTGCTTAACTATTTGTCTCTATCTTCTTTAAGTCTTTAAATATATTCTTTAAGTCTATAACTAAAAATCTTCAGCAAATGTAGGAAGTGACATTTTGTAAATCTGCAGAATCAAAAAGCAATAAATGCAAAAGAATAAAAAATGTGAACACAAATGATTTTGCGAGGGTAAACAATTTTACATAAAAGTTAGACTTTTATCCAAAAGTTACACTCCGTTTTCTGCCACTAAGTGATGTTTTGCAAATAACAAGTTTCAGGAGGAAGCGCTGTACGAATTGATCACGGCAGGCATCGCATCATCTAATCAATCTCCTCGTCACACCTGCCCAATCAAATCCTTCTTACCTACTATAAATAACCCCGTTTCCTCTACTTGCGCATCTCGTCTTTTGTGCATCCCTCCTCCACCCCTTCTCCACCCTCTTCTTCCTTCCTTCGCGCCTTCCTCCGGGGGGGGCATGCGGGGTCCGAGACGGACACCGAGCTCTTGCCCTCGCTAAGGTTCAAACCACTAGGGACAGCACGCCAAATTTGCTTTATTCTTTATGATTATGAGGAAGCGCGAACTCGTGAAATAAAAAAAGGTAATTGTGACTATTTTTTACTTATTCCATTGTAGTCAGAATTGCAAGTTATAAACTCAGAAGAAAAGGCAGAACTGTGGGAAATAAACTTGCAAAGGGAAGAAAAAAGTCAGAATTGCGAGATAAAACGTTGCAGTTTTTTTTTTTTTTTTTGTGGCAGAAACATATGTTTAAAATATAGGTTATTCAATACCAGCTGCTTGTTCACCATGGTGCAGTATGCTGATATTCAGTACAAGTTAAAGTGATTGCATTTTGTCTTTAATCATCTTAAGAGGCTTTCTGACATTTCCTCTCTGACATTTGCATTCATAATCCTCAGGGCAGAGACAGAGAGAGGCCTGTCCAGAAAACACATCATAGAAGGTAAAGTGCTGTTTATGACTAATAAGACGATCACAATAAAGCAGACAGACCGTGATGGTGATGTGTTTACAGGTCTCAGAGGTTCCCTGTCTAGACTACAGCTGGATTATGTGGATATTGTCTTTGCCAACCGAAGCGATGTGAACAGCCCTATGGAAGGTCAGTAATTTCTTTTACATCTTTTATGGCATGTTTTGCGGATGCATAATTTATGGCATATCGTTTATCACAAGTGCTGTTGTGTGTTCGTCTTTACAGAGGTAGTACGTGCGATGACATTTGTTATAAACCAGGGTATGGCCATGTACTGGGGCACGTCACGCTGGAGTGCCATGGAGATCATGGTACGGTCTGTCTTCTCGCAATACAAGAAAACTGCTCTCACTTTATTCCAAACTGGTCTCATAAAGATATATACATCTGCACTTTTTGTGCAATACTGTTTTTACATGCATTACTGCACGTTTCTCGGCAGTTTCAAAGAGAAATATCCACTGAGTGCTACTAAAACACAGGTTCAATATGTGAACCCCGGCACATTTTATTACGTTGATATAGGTATGTATTGGTATGGTTCAGAATTGAAAATATCAGGGGACTGTCACTAAAAGTTAACGCTCTATCGTGCTGGAAAAATACCCTACACCAAATCCAACCCTAAACCTACCTAATAGTGTTAACAAACTGATATAGAAATGATTTGTTGATGCAACCGTACCATTTCAACTTCTTTTTACACAGATTTGAAGTTTTGTTGAACCGTAGTTACACAGGATTCAAACCAGAGCTTCTTGCCTCTCAAGTACATATCTGTACTCCGTGAGCTACCGAACAAACCTACTGTCTTTGAAAACCCATAGATATGAAGCTGGATATGTGTGATGCCAACATTCAAAAGCTTCAAATTTGAAGTCATAACATGATATTCTTTGAGTTATTGTGCGAAAATTACGCTTCATTAATTGAAACTCTGTAAATTTGTGTAAAAAGGAATAAAAGGTAATTTTTTGTTCATTTCTTTTGGAAACTGCAGTGATATGTACTGCTATGTATTTTGTGTCTCGCTAAAAAGTGCATGGTACATTTATGCCATGGAGACCAGGTAGCTTTATTCTGAAGACCAATTCTCACTATATTCTAACTATGACATTTGCCTCAATAAATTCTTAATTTGCTGTTAAGGTAAGTTAGTTAGTAAGGAAGGATTAAGAGATCTAAAATATGGTAATGAAGAATAAGTAAAGCTTTATAAGCACTGATAAACATCCAATATGCTAATAATATTCATGCTAATAAGCAACTAGTTAATAGTGAGAATTTGTCACTGAAGTGTTACCTCAAAATTCATGTCAAGTCTTATCTGTTTCTCGTGTCAGGTCTAGACAAAAGCTACTTGCAATTTAAAGTAGTTAAAATTACCAAGTCAGGCAACTCCTTTGTCATAATTTGGAGCAGTTTAAATAGCAATTCTGTTTTATTCACTGCCACAGGTTAAAAACTAGTAATTGCAACTCAGAAACTCAACTCAGATTCAGAATTCCCCAATTGTGAGTTATAAATTTGCAATTGCAAGGTAATATCTCAAAATTTTATATCTTTACAATTATGGAAAAAAAAAGAAGAAAGAA
>JAUMHE010000048.1:21010477-21027869 GCA_032359235.1 Enteromius mattozi
TATTCACTTTTATTTTTTATTCGGTGGCAGAAAAAGGTTACCATAGATTATTACCTCCATTAAAAATATAAATGTATTATGCTACACTTCTTACTGGAAGGAGTATCCTTGTTACTGGAAAAGTTATAATATTCTTATGAAAAAATAAGAACTACTGTCAGAAATTTTATTAAATTAACATCTGTACTATTAGTTGGTTAGTCCACAACACTGCTGTTTGCATTGATTGCTAAGATCTGGGCCACCGAAAGGACAGTTTAACCCCTTCTTGTCTGTGTGTTTGTGTGTTTAGGAGGCGTACTCTGTAGCGAGGCAGTTTAATTTAATCCCACCGGTATGTGAGCAGGCCGAGTATCACTATTTCCAGAGGGATAAAGTCGAGGTGCAGCTGCCAGAGCTTTACCACAAGATCGGTCAGTCAAAGAGTTACCTTAGAATGCAATTTAAAATACATCACTTAACATACATGGAAACCTTTACTTTTTTTCAAATAAAATGTTATTCATTACAAATTGCACTTTAAAGTGACTGAAGTGTGTTAAGAAAGTAATAAAAGTGGACTATTTAAACACGGTCAAATTAAGTTTAATTGCATCAAGATTATATTTTCTGCAAGTACAGTTTTAAAATTGTTTAAGACAGTAGATGTCATTGTGGTGTTAACACAATATACAATATAGAATTACTTTAAATGTCTATGCCATTAAACCAATGTGTAATTATTCAGGTAGCTAACAATAAACATGTTGGCAGCTAAACTAACTTTAGAGAATTCACATAATTGCAATGGCAGTTGCTCAGCTGGTTCAGTATATACAGTAGGCTGCCCATAAGTATTCACCGTGTCATGGGACGTAAATGTCATGTGACTGATCTCTGTACATTATGCTAGAGCGCTTCGAAGGTGATGGGGGAAAGCTAAAAACCAAAACTAGTCACTGGTGAAACATGTACTACAAAATGATGAACTATTTTTGATGTTTTTAATGTTTCATACTAAAAGGAAATTAAAAAAGTTACTTAAAAAAACATTTTGCCAATACAGAATATAATGGCAGTTGAAGTTACTCTAACTCTATGTCTTGTGACTGTCACATGCTGCGTCAGGTGTTGGAGCGATGACCTGGTCTCCTCTCGCATGCGGACTGATCACTGGAAAATACAGTGATGGTGTTCCAGACTGTTCAAGAGCCGCGATGAAAGTGAGTCCTGAAGAGTTTGTCAACAATGATTTTGTCTCTCTTCTCCTGAATCTCTTTTCAATTTCCAATTGCTATTTGGTTTGAAATTATGTAATCTAATTCATATTATAAACATGAATAAACCTGTGTGAGCACTGATAAATAAAGTTTTGTGTGTATTAGGGCTATCAATGGCTAAAGGAGCGAGTGTACAGTGAAGAAGGACGCAGACAGCTGGCAAAAATAAAAGAGCTCCACCTGGTGGCAGATAGGCTGGGCTGCACAGCTTCTCAGCTCGCCATTGGTGAGTCTTTTTCTATACTTTTGGTGTATCTCAAGCATATTTTGGCCAAGAATTGTCCACTTACATGAGCTCCCCAACTGCTGGAAGTTGTGTAAAGTCAGCCAGCCAATTTATAGTCAGACTGAGTGCTTGTCATTGTGCGATTTGCAGATAGGCCTAGTCATTGATTGAATGGCCTGTGTTTTCAAATATCTTTGTTTTTTTGTTGTTGTTGTTTTTTTTTATGAAAATGCTTGTGTACAATAAGGTCTTATGAAATCTCTCACTCAGCATGGTGTTTGCGTAGTGAAGGGGTCAGTTCTGTACTTCTTGGTGTCTCCAATACAGACCAACTTCTTGAGAACCTTGGAGCCCTGCGGGTAACACACACACACAATGACATTTAAAAGTGTAGAACTGGAATGTAAAATATTAATACAATTTATAATAACATTTCCTATTTGATTATATTTAATAATATAATTTATTCTTGAGACTTCAGTCTTCAGTGTCACATGATCCTTCAGAAATTTTTTATTTGTGGAAAAGAAATGCTTAATTGTACTGTACTAGCATATTATATTATATCAATGAAACAATAGACCATTTAAGTGTACTTAAAGAGATTAAACTTTCAAAAATGTTTTTACACACTTTAAAAAAGTAATAATAATCAAATTAAAAGTCTTTAAGGTATCTTCTTTTTTTGTCAGACAAAAAAGTACACTTATTTGGACGTGTTGATTAGCAAACTAAAGCACATTTAAATTCCAATTCATTGTTTGTGCAAAATATATTTAAATACAAGTTTCAATATAAATGACAGTAAAGTCAAATAAGCTATATAAAATTAATTATAAATTATAAAACATTTTTAACTGTAAGAACATGCAGTTAAGTGTCTAAATTTGTTTCACAAGGGTTGTAATATTCTGCTTTGATGCTCAAACAAGAAATATATTTATAACTATAAACTATAAACTTAAAACTATAAATGTTGTGCTGGTTAATATTTTTGGTTAACATCTAAAAGAACATCTACAGTAACATTATAAAAGTTGTTACTATTGTGTTTTGATCAATGTAAGGAATCTTCTGAATAAGTATATGCTTTCAAAATCTCACAATCAGACTTTCTATTAACATGATTTTCATATTCTCACTAGCTGCTGTCTCAGATGACGCCTCAGACTGTGAGCGAGATAGATGCTCTCCTGGGCAACAAGCCTCACTCCAAGAAAGAGTCACGTGCGTGAGGGAACCGGAAAGATGACATGAACATGTGCAGCCAGAAAAGACAAAGAAAGCAAGGGGGAAAAGATGGAACACGGCGTACCATCGCTTTTCTGCACTCCCGTATATTACAACACCTGCATGCCTTCTGCAACATGCTTCCAGCCCATACCGCACTGCTCTCTGTAACCCTACTCAAGTATCCAAACATAACCTATGAATTAAATACAGAAACGGCTGTCCGCAACATCACAGAAACGCGACAAACAACAGCTGTTATCGTTTCTTTACTCCGAAAGGCTGAAGTGTCAGTCTTCCATGAGGAAGTACTGTCGACTGTAGGAGGAAAATGGAATGAAAGTGGCAAAAAGCTTGTTTATTAGCAGGTCCTGACCGATTCTGCAGACTTTCACTGTTTCCACTGCCGAATTTTCATTGCCAAATTCTATCAAATGGATCAAATGTGATAAAAGTCGAGCTGAGAGTGGTATATTCTTTTTGGCAGCTGAAGTCAAATTTGCCAAAATATTTATTAAACAAACATGCACGGGGGAAAAGATGATTAGTAGGACTTTGCAAATCATGGGCGTACTGCGGAAATCTGTGCAGATTCCGCATGGGCCTGGTTGTGCGGGTGTGTGTTCAAGGAAGTATGAATACGTGTGCATGCAGTGACACTTTGAATCAAACTCTCCATTGCTGGTGTTGCACCTGAGTGACTCGGAAAATGGATGCTGTGTGACGCCAAGCGAAGATGTTTCTGAGAGCTGCCCGTCCCGTTTGTTGGGGTGTTCACTGCCTGTCACATTTCATTCTCGCTGTGCAGGAGAGCGTGGCAAACACTCCGGCGTGTGACAGGAACAACATGCAGCAACTGCAAACAGCTGTTTGGACACATCACAAGTCTTCCTCCATTTCCCTCCTTTCCATCTCTCTTTGTGTTTACAACGGTGCACCTGTCCCTTTAAGAGAATTTGTGCAGTTAGGGGAGTGGCGTGTGAGTGTGTATATGGTACCTTGCAAAAATATTCAGACCCTCACTGATTTACTTTTTTAAAAACAACTGGTTTAGTCATTATTGTTACTCCTAACAAACCCCTAACTGTCAGTAAACTTACCTGTAAACTGATGCATAACTCATCCCACACTGTCAAAAAGAATTAACTTTTGGGGAGCAACAAACCCATAAAAAGCTTTGTTTGTCCTCGGAAAACAGAATATGTACTTATTAACAGAGTATGAAAGACATCGTCAAACTAGTCTATCTGCCATCAGTGGTTCAATCTGTATTTTATGAAGCGATGAGAATACTTTTTGTACTGAAAGAAAATAAACAATTTGTCTGCTCTGTGTCTTCCTGCATCACCATAGTGCCATTTTGGAGAATATCTGCTGGATGCATACCGCGTATGCTCTTCTGTGTCAGCCTAGGCACATGGATATGTTTTGATTTGAATGAAAACAGTGCATCCTTGTGTTGCGGGTGACTCAGAAGAGCATACACAGTACGGTGCTGTAGAGAGACACAGAAGAGTCGAATCGTTGGGAAAAAAAGTCATTTTTTTATTTCTTTGTGTACAAAAAGTTTTCTTGTCGCTTCATAAAATACAGATTGAACCACTGATTTGCAGACAGGCTATTTTGATGATGTCATTCATACTTTTCTGGACCTTGACGTGTTCATTACTTGGCAGTCAATGGGACAGTCACAAGCCTCCCAGTTTTCATCCAAAATATCCTAAATGGTGTTCAGAAGACAAACAAAGCTTTTACAGGTTTGGAACGACATGGGGGTAAGTGATTAAATAAATGACGAGGTGATATGAGGTGGAAAGAGTTAGATGGAAGAAGATACAAATGTGTTGCTTTGAGGGTTCTGCCCCAGTGACAAGCTGTTGCTACCCTAAAGGTACAGATTTATTCATTTAGAATGCTCACTATTTGTGCTACAGGCAGCAAAGGAATTTTAATTACAAAATCAGCCTAGACAATCTCTGCGACATGAGTCACGTTTAGGGACCAGAATATCATTGTCAAAGTCTATAACCGTGTCTTGAACCTAGTGTTAATAGCTTTGAAAGACCTGAATGGTAATAGTCTTTTTATAAAACAATTTAAATGAATGGGGAATGTAGACGAATGAAGAACAGTAAAGGAACAAGAATATTTCGAACATTCAAATATTGATATTACTGTATATTTCTATCATAAAACGGTTGTCAGATATTAAATGTTAAGCTACTTGGTAGCTCAATAGATAAATAGATAGAAATGAAACATGCATGTATAAATTTTAACAATAAGATCTATAAAATGCATTTAGAAAAATAACAAATAAAGATCCAGGCTGACATTTTTAATTTTGTAGAACCATCCTTTGCAGCAATGATAGCTTTCAGAATTTTGGAGCATGAATGCATGAACACACTGTCCAGATGTCATTTTGGCCTTTTTTTCCAGGCGCATTTGCTCCAGGTTGTTTGAGATTAGTCAGATGTTCCTTCTGCATTACAATGTTCCAATAGTGCCACAGATTGTGACGTCAGTTTTATAACTGTGCCATTCCAGGACATTCGGCTCTCTGTTCTTCAGCTAATGCTGAATGTCCTGCTGAATGAGCTTCCTCTCAAGGCAATCATTGGTGATGGGCTGTTTTGAAAAGGTTGCATTTTAAAATATTTTTCACTTGTGAACAATTAATATTTAACAATATTTTCTTAATATAGCCTAATATAATAGAGCCAAATGTAATATAATGTAATAAAATATAATAATTTCTTAGAATATTTACTTATTATAAAATTTTCATATCCTGTATTGAATTAGTATTTATAAAAAATGAAGGAACTTCTGCACTAGTATCAGCACCAAATGGAGGTGCAATCTGTTTGAGAAGTCTGTCTGGGCCAGATATAGCAGGGACTGTTTGCTTGAATAATAGCAGGCAAAAAGGAGTTTTAAAAAATTCATTATTTTTTCAAAATCTGTTTTGTGCAAGACACTGGCTTCACCTTCATATGCAGGATTTGCAGTTCCTTATAATTTGTGAATTGGGTCGTGGTCTGAATACTTTTGCAAGGCATCATATGTGTGGGGCTTGGCTTCAGCGGTCAGCATCCTTTGCACTAAGTGGACAGAGTCATAATTTAAAGATCATAGTTCACAAATAGTCATGAAGGTCATAGGTTAACATGACCAGAGAACTGTGCTAGTATTGCTTTGTGTGTTTGACAAATACAAGCTGTGTCAGTGACAATGAAAAGCGAAGCGCTTCACTTTTAAAATGTGTTTGTGTCATTCCATGATTTCAGATTGAAAGACACAGATCGGCTAGATAAAGTGACTACTGTCAATTTCCCATCAGCCATTGTTGAATATCACAGTGTGCAGTGCCTCAGAACGTGGCTCATAACTTCACCTGTTCCATAACCCACTTACCACAGAAAATCATTTGGACAAAAATACAAATGTTGTTTACAGTAATGCATTTACAATGAACATCTAAGGGGCAAGTGCACCACGTGGTTTAAAGCTGAAATGTGAAGCTATATACTTTGCACAGAGAAGATTAGTAACTGATATTCTCACATTAGCTTTGTGTCTAGTCTTGTGGTTACACTTTCAAAATTGTATTTTAGCATTTATAACAGTACAGTGCCTTGCCCTATAGACTTCCATTAATGCAAGTGTGTTACTGTAAATAGTTTTTGTTTATACAAACTAAAGCTCAAGTTATTTTCTGCAGTAAATGACATGGTGAACTATTCTTTTAACTCTAGCGAACCCAGGCAAAAACAAAAAGATTTAGTTCAGCACAATAAACAGGCACAAACAGAATTAAACCCTTTATATTAAACTAAGATCAGTTTTACAATAAGTGTAATGTTAGTTGCATTGGAGAAACCCAGACCTAGGTCAGCAAGCACGATTCACTGTTTTTATTATAATTCGAATTTCATTCTTTATTTTGTGCTTTTTCAAAATTTTTATTGGAATACTTCTGCCTCCTCAAAAATCCAAGACTGCTACTTATTCCGCTAAGCTTTACTCTATTAAACAAAGCTGGGATTGGAAAGAATAATGAGCATTGACAGATCTGAGATCAGTTATGCTGCTTTTCTTAGCATATTTAAAAGTAAAGGTCGAAAGGTCAAGCTGGTCCTAATGGGTTAACACAAGTCCCTTTAGTGGTAATTCAAGTTCACTTGTGTATTCTCTCTACAGCACTGGTTGGTTCTAATGTCTCTTTGTATTTATAATGATCAATGATTTATGTAAGTATTGTACCTGAGTTGGCAATTTGGAAAGGCGTTGAAATGACTGAACTTTTTTAATCCACATAATTATTAGCAAGACTGAACTATCATTAGTTAACCTGAACTAATGTATATATACATTTAGTGCACTCCCTCATATGGTAATTTTGCCTGAATATGTTAAATTTACTGTCATGCAACAAGAAAAATTAAAAAAAAGGAAAAAAAAAAAAACAACAGCAAGAAACAAACAAACAAACAAGAAACAAGCCCTGTACTGAATGTATCTTGCTTGCCTTTAAAATGTGTGGAGAAAACTATTGTCACAGGTGTCATTTATGTCAACTACTGGAGAGCATGGAGAGCAATCACAACACTTGCATGTTACACACAAAAATTCATGTGCACGTACACACTTGTCTGTGTTGTGAATGTCATCCAAAAGACAAATTCACAACATGCATAATAAAAGCACATTGTCATTACAGATTCACATGTAAAAGGTCATTTAAACTAATTCAACATTTTAAAAGTGATTTGACATTCAGGTTAGTCTCTAAGTGAATCTCACAAAAAAGCCAATAAAACACTACATTTCATCCCATAATCAAAGGGAAAAAATTGCATTAAATATCTGCAACTTTTAGGACCAAGACGCAAGTTATGACAATTGTAATGAAGTAAAAAATCATGACCAAGATATATCAAAATTCCTTTTTTTTTCTTTTGGAAGATTCACCTAAAAAAAAGAATTTAAAGTCTGTGTAACACTGTATACATGAGCACATACAGTATGCAGTGTCCATCACGCTCAAGTGCTTGTTCTGGTTGTGTAGTCAGACTGTATGAAGCAGCTGTGAGTTTAACACACCGATAATTTTATCTGATGAAACAAATGTTACACAACTACATAACCTCTTGGACATTAGACAGTAGTGTTAAGTTGAACAGAATTCAGATACATTATTGTTTATAAGTGTACATAGCCCATGCAGAAAGGTCATGATGTTTATTATTGTTTTACGATGGATTAAAAACCCTGCGTTTTTTATTCAGCACCAATTCAGTTAATCAGCATTCTGATTAAACTATTTAACAGATACTTAATATATTCATCTATTTATAAAATACATATATGCTCAATTTATGCACAACAGGACAACATAAGACAGCACATTATATTAAAGGAACAGTTAATCTAAAAATGAAAATTCTGTCATCATTTATCTACTCTCATGTCGCTTCAAACCTTTATACTTTTGTGTTCTGTGGAGCACAAAAGAAATTTAGGTCCATACGAAGCCAGGCTTTCCCTATCTGATATTTTTCTCCCCTCATCGCAAGAAATATCTGTGTCCACATGAAGCCACAAAATCGACACAAAACGATGTAGTATACATGCCAGACCAGCATGTGACGCTGTAATTCTGCCACAGAGAAATACTAAAAGCAGAGAAGAAGGCTTGAACTGTGCATTAACCTTGCTATACAAACAAACATGGAACAATACATTTATTAATCTGTGTTAGTTAATAAAAAGACAATCGTTCAGTATTTGTTCATGTTTTTGTTGCTGTTACGTAATGTAGTGGTGTCTGACTAGGGGCGAGACTTGGACTGATGACATTATCGTTTCAGAAAATATATGGATTCGCTGTCCACACAAAAACGCAAAGGCAATGTTTTCGGACTTTTCCACTCTGGGACCCGATTTAGAAAAATATCGGTTTCACTCTCCCAAAAAGCTGGATTTGTCTGGATGAAATCCCTATACGATACAAAATTTATCCATATATAGCTAAAGGCCTTTGAAAAACACTGGGGTCAGTTTTTACCAGTCCCAGAAACCCTTCCATGATTTTAGAAAAATCCAAGCATAGGCCTTTGCCATCTGGCACTGTGGAGTGCTCCTGTAGAAATTCCAGCACTGAAACAACCATGCAAGTGGAATGGGTCAGTGTGGTGTTGTGCACACCATGATTCAAAGAGACACCACTTCAGGGCATAAAGCTTTCTAGTGGAGAGAGCTCCAGCATTCAGAAATGCTCAGTTGGAAGATTGGAATCTATGATTCCACAGGATCCAGACTCATAGCTTCCATATCTGTGCCCCGTGCCTGGGACAGAAGGTCCCAATCAAAATCAACAAAGAAGAGCCTTCTAGGAGAGATATTAGGTCCAAGAACTGCACTCTTTCAACCCAGAATGGAGCCCCTAGCAATAAACTGTCCTGGCAAACTCTAACTAGAAGAGCAGAATGATCGGGGGAAATGGCATATCCTTGGCCACACCTGTACCGTGGCATCCAACCCTAGCAGAGCTGCAAGCCCGAGGAAAAACTAGAGGAGACAGTGGGTTGTCTCTTCAGAGGCCAACATGTACACTTCCGGTCTGCCAGTTAACCTTGGGGTAGAGTCTCCATTCCCCAGGCTTTAGCCCCTGCATCGATAGGATGTCTGCTCTCATATTTGAATACCCTGGAATACCAACTGTTTAACACAGTTTGACTTGAGCTCAGAGCAGTATCTGTTGCACAACTTGAACAAGGGGCACAAAAGCAGATCTCTCTGCCGATACGTCAGACTACTGTTGTGTTCATCCACATCAACATGTGGTAGCCTCTTAGGTTCAAGAGAAGTAGCCCGATGTAGAGCCTTTATCTCAAGCCAGTTTGCTAAATGAGATGGCTGTGCATCTTGATGCCAAAAAATGAATTCCCTTGAGTTAGACTGTGTCCTTTAAGTTTATCTTGACAAGCCAATCTTACAGATATATAAATATATGAAACGTGATCATTACGAAAAATGGAAGTCTGAAGAGTATGGTCCAAAATTGGATGCAGCCCCCATCCCTTTTGCGGACTAGACAAGAAAAGCTGTAAAAACCTGAATTGGCTTGGTGTTTGTTCAGACCCCGAAATAGCATACTGGGAGGGAAACCCCAAACTTTGTTAACCTATAAGAACCCGGACCAAATTCTCCTTATAGGAAAATTATGAGGCATATAAAACAGACCAAATGGACCACTTATAACATGTTTCTGCTTTTTGAAATACAACCCCTCCTTGTGATAGATCTGTAATGTTACCTTTTTAAGAAGTAATACAGTTTGTGCATTTTATTTGCTTTGCCACAACATTTTTCAAACCTGTGTAACTGTGACCATTACATTTTAGATCAACTCTTTTGTAACATAAAAATTCTACCTTTCATGTATATGGTTTGACCAGAAATGAATTTGAACTTGAAAATGTGCAAACTGAACATGTTAAATATGCATGTAGATTTGTTCAAATGTGCTTTGAGCAGCAAAAAATATATAACACTGAAATAACTGATTCAGCTAAATTAATTGAGCAGCTCATTATCATTTTTTAATGTGACAAATGTGCCAAATACGCAAAATTTCGCCTACTGTTATACTGTTAACAGCCTGATGTGACATTTATGTCACCACAATATCTTTGTAACTTGTTTTATATCATTTTGTTCAGGAAATGTATTAAAACCAGGTTAAGTGTAATCTAGGATATGCTATTAAAACAGCTGCATGCATGTTGAAACATACCTTTAGTAACAAAAACATTTTTAAAAATTGCTGACACTGCAACATGTGCTATCCAGACAGACCACCATTTTAAAAATGCAAACATTGTCACATGACTGAACCTGGGCGTTGATTATATGTCACTTTGGGACTTCCTGAGTTGAAAGTGAGGGATAATGCTTTAAAAAGACCTTTCCAGATAATCACCAGTGTTTGTGACACCTCACCATGGGTTCATTGAGAAAAGTGTGGCTAAGTCCTTTCAATGAATCAATGTTTTTTGAATAGCTGGCAGATGCTAGGCCTACTCTCCATGATCTGTTGAATGGAGCATGAGGGGAAACCCCATTAGGGATTGAGCCTCCCGAAACACCAGAGGTGACAGGGTTATTGAATGAGGCCCCAGAGGACTCAGAGAAGGAGACAAGGCTCGATGCATATGGCTCCTGGCTCCAATGAAATGGTCTAAACACAACTGTTTGCTTTGTGGCCACCTAAAACACATTTACAACAGTACTATCTATGTTGATACACAGTCCAGGTGGTAAAAGCGGGGCATCCAGAAGTGATATTTTCTCTTTCTCCCTGATGCCAGACAATTTGAACTACAGATGCCTCTTCATGGCAACCAAAACAGCTATCAAACTGAAAAAGAGGAAGGACAGAGCCCACCTCATCAGCCAATTCCATTGGGGACCCCTACGACCTGAGTTGGCGTGCCACCTTGGCAGACTTTAGACCTGAACCACGGGATGCAGATGGCTGACTCTCATTGCTCCTGAAATGAGCCAGGCATGAGCGGAGCTTCCTCAGAGTGGCTAAAAAAAATGGCTTCCTGAAGACAAAGCAGCTGTTGACATGCATTTCAATGTCTGTTTATGGTCTTGGTGATGCAGTTACATTACCATTCTGGCAGCCAATAGAATTGCCATATTTTCCACATGATTAAACAGTGGCTCATGTAGGAGCATTCACATAGCATTAACGCCATAAAACGGAACCACAGAAGCAATTTTCAAAAGTTTAGTTAACTTAATTCTATAGTACTTTACAATGTACAATATAGCAGCTGGAACTGACAAGCATTTATGCTAAACTAAAATATACTTTAAAGGGTTAGTTCACCCAAAAATTCAAATTCTGTTATTAATTACTCGCCCTCATGTCGTTCCAAACCCATAACACCTTTGTTCATCTTAGGAACACAAATAAAGATATTTTTTGATGAAATCAGAGACTGGTTTGTAACATCAACCCTGGATGACACAGCTGACCCAGTTCTTTCGCAAAGGGTTGAAAATAGCCATGCTGCAGAAAGTGGGCAGATAAATGTGCGCTCTGAGTTGTGTTAAATATGTGCCTCATATCCCACTGAGAGTCTGTTATGATCATCTGCACCAGTGACATAACGTGCTGAATGTGCATAATACAGTACAGTACACACAAACAGTTCTAGACACTCCAAAAATACCCCAATAAATCTGCTGCAGATTATTGTGTTGAAATCTTTGCCTTTTATAGAACAGAAATCCAGTCAGCAGAATGCTTCCGTCTGAGCACGCTATAGCTTCACACTTGCATGTTTGTGTATGTCTAAACGCTGGGGAAGCTACTACTGTAGCTTGTCAAACTATTTTAAAAATAGTTTAACTACAAGGTAAAAATAGCAAGCCTTAAGCTACAAACTACAACCCAAAGTGCATTAGAACAAAGTTTATTAGATTACTGTGGAAGCTTGTTTCTGGATTTAAATAAGAAATAATTACTTTTTCTCACCATTCTGAGTTTGTATTCCACTATTCTTTTCTTCCTCAAAAACAGAATCTTTTCATTTTGAAAAGTAACATCTGAATTGCGAGAGATGTTGTTAGAGATAAGACAACTTAAAATGAAAATTCAGATATAGGAATCCTGAGAAAAAGGTTCAAAATTATTAAATTATTATTAAATACAGCAAACACAGTAAAACAAAATAAAAACATGATGTTTGAAAAAAACAACAACATTTATTTGTTTTTGCATATAAACTCGTCATATATTAAATAAAAGGAAAAGAAAAAGCACATAGAATTACTAAAATCTACTAGTATATAATCTATATATAAATCTCTGTAACCTTGTTGTGCACACAATACATAAATCATTAAATAAAACAAATGGGGAAGTTAAGGTAAAATTATTTATTTTTCCAATTGTAGATCAGTTGTGAACATACAAGTGGACAAAATGGGAATAACAGCACATCCTAACCAGGTGCAACACAACAAAAAAAAAAAAGCAAGAAGTCATAGTTGTCTATAATTTATCAAAATGTGGCACAAAAGATTTTAACAGCTGTCAACTATGATTTATTCTGCAATCAAAAACTGTCTAATAGCAGACCTCAGTCAGGTCAGACGTGACAATAAATGTAACATGGAAAACAAAAAAAGCTGTGAGGGACAGACATACAGTCTTCACACGCATTGTATAAAAGTCCTAGATCAGGTCACTTTGTCACAGCTGAACTAATGGAATGCTGTTAAACAGTACAATCTTGTACTTCCCTCACAGTCTCATTTTCATTCCTGCAAACATTAAATAAGCCTGTGACTAGGGTCTATAGCAGAGCAGGATTTGGCTAGTGTCACAGACCCAGACTTTTGGCATTCTGCTCCACTTCGCAGCTTATTCTGGCCAAAAATAACCACACAAATGAAGCGAAATGATGAATGAAGCGATAACAAATGAGTTAATCCAGTTTTTAGTATACAGCTATACGGAGCAGGATTTGAATTTCACTTGCGTTGTTTGCATTGCCAACAGCCTCTTTCATTTATGTCACTTTGCTATTGCAAAACATTATCAGTGTGACTGCACCTTGACATAGAAGAGACAGAATCACAGTCTCTTTATTGTGTTGTGCCCAACTAGGACAAGGTAATGGAAAAAAGTTGGTAGATTGGCACCCAGATTGTTCGTACTTAAAGGTAGTTCACCCAAAAAATGAAAATTACCCCATGATTTACTTACTGTCAAGCCATCCTAGGTGTATATGATTTTATTCTTTCAGATGAATACAGTTGGATTTACATTCAAAAATGTCCTGGCTCTTCCAAGTTTCATAATGACAGTGAATGAAGTTTAAGTTTTTGAAACCCAAAAACTATGTCCATTCATTATAAAAAGTACTCCACAATAAAGGCCCCCTTGTATGAACATCCATATATAAACTTTACAAGCTTTAAAGGCAGGGTAAGCGATTTTTCAAAAATGCTTTAGAAAACTGAGTCGGGGCCGAGTACCCAAACAAACTTGTAGCCAATCAGCAGTAAGGGGCGTGTCTACTAATGATGTGGAGGAACGTGCATTCAGTGAATCAACGAGCCAAGCGACAAAAAGATAAAAAACAAAAGAGGAAAATGTCTGCGGAATGATAAAGCGAGTAAGAACCGTGTAAATATCGGATCAGCTTTCCAGCGCTGGTGAGAACTCAACGAGTGGAAGGCCTGCGATCGCATGCAGAGGATGCTTTGGTTCTTCTTGATAGGTGAGTAACACCATGTTTACACCAGATGCCACGCCGCAACAGCTAAAGCCTTGCCTACACTGAACACGATAAAGCGACCATTGAAAATTATTTGAAATTTGTGTCAGCAAGTCATAAATAGAACGCGGCAGCAGTTTTCTGTTAGAGATATGTCGTGCCGCTCACAGTCGTTCGACTTCTATAGTATTTTGTCACGCCACTCGCGTCCAATGTAGATGGTTTAATATTGGTTCTGCTTTGTTTCACAGAATTAATCATTGTCTGGATTGCTTAGGCTACGTATGTGTGGGGAGGAGCTATCAAAATAGGGGCGAGACCCTTTTGGGGTAGGGGCGTGTTTGTTTTGGCGATTTCAAATATCAACCATGCCTTCCAGAAATTGCTTCCCTGCTTTGGTGATGGTTACTTTACTAACCACCCAGAGCAATCTAGAGCACCTTTATGATGGATTTATGTACTTTATTGCATTAAAAAACTTGACCACAATTGAGTGCCATTATAAATCTTGGAGTTTTTTTCTTTTTAAGTCATGCTCCTAAAGGTTATATTATGCACCCTCTAGCTCCCACTATACACTCACTCTTTGTTCACTCGCTGTCTGCTTAGAATAATTTTCTTCCTGACCCGACTATTTAGATCTCATTTCCAGAATATCACATCAAAATTATCCCTACTTTAAGAGCTGACAAATAAAAATGTTATTGGATTTTATCCAGAAATTGAATCCCACTTCGCAAGAAACTTGGTCAGTTCCCATGGAGTTCCATGGGAATGCAGAACTTTAGCTTGGAAGAGCCAGGATGATTTTTAACATAAATCAGAGTGTATCTGTCTGAAAAAGAGTGTTGAGTAAATCATGGGATAATTTTAATTTTTCTTTGAACCATCCCTTTAAATGTTTTTAGGATTATGTATCCCATTTCTCTTTTTAAGCGTAAACACCACAATTCATGAAGCGCCCCTCGGGATACAGAAATAAAAGAACATGAGTGGCAAGTTAAAATAAAAAAAAAAAAAAGGCAGAAAAATGCCAGCTATATATATATATATATATATATATAAAAAAAAAAAATAAACTCGCATCCAAAGCAGTTATAAGCCTGAGGACTATTAATTAAAAATTCTTTGGCTTTTCAGCAGGTACAATTTAAAGTCATCAGAAATCCAACAAAAATATCTAGATAGTTTCATAGGCCATACACTTCTCAGGCCATAACGTCAACGTTGCAGTGCACTGTGCGTTAAAAGAAGCTCAATTCTCTTGCAAATACATACCATTTCAATTTATAACCTACTTATATATATATATACACACACATCTGAATAACACATAGATATGTGTGCACATAAAAACATCACCCATAAAGCACTTTAGGTGCAGGTATGAAACTGCAATATGTACATTAAAATCCAGGTGCATAAAAAGTGTTATTTGGAACAGAATGGTGTTATTGCACTAATGAGTTTCTCTTTAAAACCGTTCTCAGCTGCTGGACGCTCCCAGCACTCATAACTCTTCCACAACAAACCAAAACATTGTATATTTATATCTGAGGGTCCAAGGTTTCTAGGAATCCCATCCAAGAGTGTTATGGCGCCCATGTTTAAGACCATGCTCTCCACAGAAGAAATCAGGTCTCCATGGGGGTGCTATTGTAATCTGGTATGGAAGTTGGATTGGGATTGCCTTCAGACCCATGTTGGATCATCTCTGGAGGGTTGTCCTGTTTTTGCGAGTGATGGTAGTGAGAGTTGGGGTGTTTGTAGACACCTTGTCTGCTTTGGTTGTAATTGTGTTGGTATCCATCTCCAACAGACTGGTCTGACGCAAAATTGGGATTGTACCAGTTATAACGCACTCTACCTTGCTTGTGCTGCCCTTGGACCGATCCGCTATCATTATGCTCAATATTTCCAGCCTGTTCGTTGGTTAAATATCCATCGAATGGATTTCGTCCTCTGTTTCTGGATCGTTGCCTGTTTCCCCAGTTCCCATAGCCTCTGTTACCATGATTGTGCCGCTGTTGGTGATGATTGTTTGACCACTGGCCCTTGTTTGGTGAGGGAGATGATTGGAAAGTATGAACCATATCAGTATTGGACTGAGCGGATGTGTCTTTTCCACCTTCGCCCCCTGATGATGGGCCCCAAATGAAGTCTCGGTGTTGGGGATTATTCTTAAAGGGGAACTGTAGCTTCCTCTCTTGAGGCGGCAAGAATCGCCCAGTGCCTGGCAAGAAAGGACCACTGGGGTTGCGAGAAGTTTGTGAATTGAAAGATGGATTTGACAATCGAGGTGATGCCGTACTGAATGGGTTGTTCTGAGAGTGTCCTGAGGGAGCTGCCGGGTAGAGGGCATTGTTTGGCTGATTGCTGGGTCCTTTGCGACGTTTGGGGTCATGGTATTTGTCCGGGTACTGCCAGCGATGGCGACCCCGCCGGTACCCAGAAACCTCATCGCGTCTGTTGACTTGTGGTGGTGGGTCATCACTTCTGGCCTCATCCAACTCAATGTTATCACCGTCTTCCTGAAAAAAAAAAAAAAAAACACCATGAAAATCTTTACAATAGCTCAAAAGATGCTTACAGTATATTATGGTTACACTTTATTTTAAGGTGAATTAATTAATTTACATTATATGTTATTATCACATCCTGTTAATATACAACAATACTGAAGTGCTATAGTATCTGACACCATTTATAAGTAGGCTATAAATCTAATTAGCCAGCAACTATTTACACTTTGAAAAGATCTGCTACTTTTACATAAGGTAAATAAAATGGCTATTTTTATTTAGTGGCACATCTATAAAAATGGTCTGATTTCATTGACACTGTAAATAGCATCTATGGCAGAGGATTGTTCTCACAGCGCTGTTCAGTGCTCGCCTGATCGAGACGAGGAAGCGCGTTTGATCTGAGCTTGTGCTGCGCTGTCTTTAGACAGAATTACTGTCCGTGCAGCGCGCTTCACGCGAGTCAGTGCTCTTTCGCGTTTGCTGCGTTCAGGAATTCTCGTGCGCTAAAGAATGACAGCGCATATGAAAACATTTCAATAGACAAGCTGCCGGCCAGTTGTTTGAAATTCATCCACTGCTGTATTTGGCCCGTGGCTAGTCTTTGGACACCCCTGCCATAGATGCTATTTACAGTGTCAATGAAATCAGCCCATTTTTATAGATGTGCCACTAAATGAAATAGCCATTTTATTTACGTTATGTAAAAGTAGCAGATCTTTCGAAGTGTAAATAGTTGCTGGCTAATTAGATTTATAGCCTACTTATAAATGGTGACAGATACTATAGCACCTCAGTATTGTTGTATATTAACTGGATGTGATAATAACATAGAATGTAAATTAG
>JAUMHE010000048.1:21031079-21051899 GCA_032359235.1 Enteromius mattozi
GCAATTAATCATAATTAATAGTAATTATTTATATACATATCTATATTTCCCTTATTGAGCATTTAAATTTGTTACAAAGTGCAGACACATTAGCAAAACTTAAAAAATAAAATACATAAATAAATAAGTGCGAGTCAAAGGAGTTCAGTTTCAATCTGTTGGTGTTACAGTGATGTATGTGTGTGTGACTGACCTTGTTGGCTGGTAATTTTTCTCTGAGAGAAGAGATGAGTCTCCAGCTCTCCTCACAGGACCGTTTATCTGAGTCATCACCGCTGTCTGAGTCTGCATACTACACATAGAGAGAGACACATTAGCTTGGTTCTACAGCCTAGTGAGCGGCCTTTGCTGTAGCTTCTATGGCAACAACGTCCTCCAACATGCTCTTAACGGACTGATTTGGAGCGCTCTACTGTACATAGGCAGCAATCTGCAAACCACATAACAATTACTCCTAACACAAAGCACACGGGAGACTCAACTCACAATAGAGTTTGATGTTACCGTGATGCCAAGCTACGTCCTGGAATTGAATTATTTTGCAGTATTACAAAACATTAACAATAAAACAAAGTATAATGGCCACAATTTATTTGCATCCCTTCGCATTCCTTCCCTTTCCATCCCTTCCCTCTTCCCACTTCCCCTGCTATGTACTTACATAAAAAAAAAATAAGACAATGTTTTTGGTCATATTGTTTCACAAAACACTCCTGCTGCTATTAAGGTGGGATACTGGTAAGGTTAGGGACAGGTTTGGTGGTATGGGTTGGATTAAGGGTGTAATGGATGATTGTAATTATAAATGGAAGTACAGAAATTAAGAGGATTTAATTACAAATAGGTATTTTTAAAAATACAAGTACAATGTAAAAACATCTATGTACACAATAAATGCATTGTACCAAGTGGTTAATTTAAATGTAAGAACATAGTAAATAAGGCCACCTAATATAAAGTATAAAGTAATATGTTGTAGAAGGAATTCAAAACAATTCTAGGAAACTAATAAAATAAGCAATTTTAATACCAAGAATGTGAACTAATTTTCACAAACTGTCAGATTTCCTTGCCTCAGGGATTCCAACCTTTCTGACTCAATTGTGACTTACTGAATTGGACCAAATTGTGAGGAGCCCTAGTGTTCATTAAACAGTGTCTTTTCTTACTAGTCTCTGCTGTTCCAGTATCTGGTCGGCCTCCTCCTTCTCCTTGCGGTACTGATTCTCCAGATCCTGCAGTCTAAGAGATGAGGTTTAAAGAGAAAGAAAACATTAGCAAAGAAAAGCCAGCTGAGTAAAAAAAAAAAAAAAAGGCTTGCTGGTCCAAGCAGGTATGGAAAGTTGATCAGATTGACTATCAACTAGCTTTGTTGAGGCTGACCTGTAGACCATAATGAGTTATACTCTGGTCATGGCTGGTAGATCACCTAATCAACTAATTCCAAAAACCATCATTTCAATATTCATTTCAAATACATTTTTATATTTTTCAAGACTCCTATCAGAACACAGACACATATACAGATGACGTTTCATATAAAATGTTGTTTCACCTCTTCTCCATCTCCTGCTTTATGTCAATGCCTTGTTTCTCCAGCAGTTCTTCCTGTGCGTAGCTCCAGTCCACCGGCTCCCCCTGCTGCTCCTGTGTGGCACTGCGCTCTCTCTCTAAGCGGGCCTGCTCAGGGTGGTTAAACCTGAACACATGGTTCTTCCCCATCACTATACGGTTACCTACACAATCACAGGACAGAAAGTGTTTACAGGCACTAGTATATTGGAAGAGAAGATAAGAAGGATATGTTCAGAATGACATGCTACCAAGACTGCTTCTGCAGCACACAAAAATGTAAGTGAACATTATCCGTGTAGAATGCAAAGAAATAAAATATCCATATGACTTTCAAATAAATGCATTTGAAATGTCCACTTTTGGATTTTAAGTATAACAGCATTTAATAAAAATAACAGACTGTGTTTGCTGCAGTACAGACTTTGCAGCACACAATTACACTAGTTTTCCAATCTGAACCACGGAAATAAAAACATAAAACTAAACTGGAAAAAAAAAAAAAAGTCACCTTGTTTTAGCACAACACCATCAGTGATTCGTTTCCCATTGACATACGTTTCTGCTCCAACCAATGGCTCCAAAGTCACCACCACTGCGTGCACACACACACACACATATATTTGGTGCCAAGTGATTATATGCACCGACATAATTAAAAATAATTTGTTGATATAGCAAAATACACTGTCTTTAAAACTATATAAACTTTTTAAACTACAGGTGTACATATGACATAAATTTCAAACATGGAAATTTATTTAAATATTTAATGCACATGTAGCCCTACACTAACATTTAAATAACATTAAATTTTTAATATTTTTGAAAAAAAAAAAAAAGCTGCATTTATTTGATGAAAAATAAAAAAAACACAAAACACAAATATTGTTAAATATTATAATAGTTTAAAATGACGGTTTTGTATTTTAATATATTTAAAAATGAATTTTCTGCATCATTATTCCAGGCTCCAGTGCCACATAATGCTTCAGAAATATGCTGCTCAAGAAACATTATCAAATGCTGAAAACAGTTGTACTGCTTAATATTTTTGATGAAACCTTGATAACTTCTTTTTGGGATACTTTGATGCTTTTCAGAAGAACAGTGTTTATTTGAAAAACAAACCTTTTGTAACACTGCCTTGGTCACACTTTATATTAGGTGACCTTAACAACTATGTAGTTCCATCACACTTTTGCTGCTATTGTGGTTGGATATGGTTAAAGTTAGGGACAGGTTTGGTGGTATGGGTTGGTTTAAGGGTGGGTTAAGGTGTAATGGATGAGTGTAATTATAAATGGAAGTGCAGATAGGTCAGTGTAATTATAAATATAATTTATTAATTACAGAAATGAATTACAGATGTAACTAGATATAGGTACTTTTAAAATATACAGTACAATGTAAAAACATGTATGCACACAATTAGTCCATTGTATGAAATGATTAATTTAAATGCAAGTACATAGTAGTTAGGGCCACCTAACATAAAGTTGGACCATTGCATTTACTGTCACTTTTGTGTAAAGTCAGTAAATGTTAAAATCGTCATGTGATCACTCTCACCTTCATTATTCTCATTGACTTCACTGCAAAATACGCAGTGCAGCTCCTTTATGAACTGACCGCTAAGACGAATATCCACATCTTCCTGACCAACTCTGCAATACACACACACACCAAGCCATGAGACGAAGAGTGCAGTATGCACACAGAAACTGACCACTCCATCAACTCACTGCTCACCTGGTGACTCCATCTTTAATATAATATATCAGACACTCTGACATCAGAGGATCCTCGTTCAGATTCACCAGGTGGGGTGTCTGTGGAAAAAACACATGTGGCTTAAAACACATAGTTTTGGTGCATTTTAGACTTCAGACTCAAAGTGCTATGAAGAGCAAATATGGGATATTCACACAGAATGTGTTTTTGTTTTGAAAAATGCAAGACGCGTGCAGTGGAATGTGGGGGGAAAAAAGGTCTTGAGATGTTTTTGTAAATGAGAACTTTAACTCGAACAATGTGCTTCGTGCAAGAAGAGATAGATCAAAATACGGTCAAACACATCTATCTAGTATGTTTCCATAGACAAACTGGAAAAGTAGCAGGGTGAAATGGAAAAAACATTCTGCATAATATATTCTTTTATGTAAAAATCATCAAGGTGTTGTAACATTAACAAAATTTTGGCAAAAAAAAGTCTTATCTATAGTAAACAGTGCAACAACAGCTGAAATGCAAAATACACTTTCTAACCAAGCAGCTTCCTGTTGGTCAGTGAGACAAATTTGCATGACTAACTTAAATCTGATGTGAAATCTCCCTGTGGAAATCTTTCATCCTCACACAAAATTCCTGGTTGTGTGGATTTCTATTGAAATGACTACATTTTGCCAGTGAAAATATGCTGAACAACATTAAATGCGACCGCACCTTTAATTCCTCCAGTTAATTTGACAAGTATTGTGAATAGCACTATACAAATAAATATGACTTAAAATAAGATTTGACTCACTCTTTTGGGCGAGAAGACACCCACTGTTCCTCCATCTTCTTTTACAGACACACCCATCTCAGCCAGCAGTGCCTCCCTAATGTGTCACACACACAGAGAGGAGGTGTGGGTTTCCCACCTGTATTACTCTCACAGAGCCAGACCTTTGACTATCAGCATGAAGTCTGGCCCATATTAAAGATTATTCTAGACAGAGACAAGTTGACTGACTCAGGATATGTTAATTAATCATCCAAAATGTGATTAGTTTAGATTAGATTAGATTAAGATTAGATGGATGGATGGATGGATAACTATATATTATACACAAGTTTGCATTTGTGTCTGTGTTGATATATTTAAACATCAGGCTTTAAGGCCCGTACGTTGACAATAGTGAAATGCAATTCAATGACAACTGAGAAATGATGAAAAAAAAAAAAAAAAAAAACCTTCCTCAAAAGCATTACGTGTCATTTGAAAATGATTTTGTTTAATTGAAGATCAAGTCATTCACAATTGAAAACTATTAACATATACTCAAGTCTGGTAACAATGTAAAAGCTATTTTTACATTTACTTAAGAACCAATAACAATCAATAATGATAAAAAAAAAAAATCAGTAAAGATTCCACATGAAAGTCACACGATTGTGTTTCTTGAACATAATCAAGCAATTGTATGGCCTTCATTTAAACTTAATAAATTAATAAAACAAGAAAGCAGACTTCTGTTCAAATGTTTAAGGCTCCTGATAACAATGCCATGCAAAGTGACAGCATTATCTATGAATCATAACCCATCCAAATTGGCTAGTGTGTTGATATGCGTTATCTGCCAGTGACGATTTTCACCTGCATTTGGCGGATCTGCGTTTTAATTTCAAACCCTGTATTTCCCATTGGCTGCCCTGCTCTCTGGAAAGATACTGGCATTGGCAATCAAAAAATCCATATTGGTTCACACCCAACCATAACACACCAAGCAGATAGCTGGCTGTCAACCAATGTTGACCTGTTGTTAACATCTGTCGGCATAGTTTTTGCAGGTTGTTCCACACCATTGCCACTATTCAGACCCCTAGTGGCAGCTTTTCAGCCAATTTAACATGTTAATTTGGTGGCAAAGCCTATCAATTAGAGAGATGACTCTGATTGGCTATTCAGTTTAGCAAAACCAGTGCATGAGAGGAACGGAAATGACAAAAGTGAATAAAAAAAAAAAAAATCAAAGCAATACTGCTGTGAAAATAGTAAGCTAGCTTTGATTATGATTTTTATATCAGCAGTCTAGCATTTCCCTTTGAAAGGCCAATACAGACTGCTGGTATGAAGAGTTATTTTCTCACACAGGTGCAAAACATTAATAGCTGGCTGTAGTCTTCGAATGCAATGTTACAGTCGGAGCTAGTTCAGAGTGGTATGTCTAACATTCACAGGGTAAGGTTATTCAATGACATCCAAATTCAGTCTACTACAACAGTTTGTTACAATTGTGTGAACATTTTTAACACTGGGAACACTGGGTTGTGCTCGTTCTCACCTCTCTTGTCGTATTGACTCAGTTTTCCTGAGCTTCTCCTCCCATGTTTCATTCAACTCTTCAATTATCTTCTCTGTTTCCTGTTGGAAACACAGAAAGACAAAATTAAATGGAAATATTTTCTCTGCTTTCATTCTATTTTAGATGCCAAGCATACAAAAGAACCCCTGATCAGTCAGAAGCACTATGCATTTGGATTCTCTGACATAACATGACATGTCTCGGAAATACATCATTAAGAGTGTAGCAGTAGCTGAAGTAAGCAAAACTTCTAAAATTCCAACACCTTTACCTACTTTAATACTAAGAAACTATTATGAAAGTAGCATCTCCAACATTGCTGTTCTGACATTTGGCTGTCATTGAGAAGAGAGTGATGCTGAGAATGAGATATCATATGTACCTTGAGTCTCTCTGCGGCCTCCTCTTTGCTGATGTGTGCAGTGGGACTAGTCGGCATCACACCCTCCATTGGTGCATCAGAGGTAGACTGTACATATGTAAGCGAGGGCTGGGGGAGCTCACCTAATGCTCCTCCCAAAGTGGGGCGTCCTGTTTCAGACCCTGAGAGAAAATAAATGTGCCAGTTATTGTTTAAGTGACTGTTAATGTAATTGGTGTGACTTCAGTTCAGTTTCAAAATTAGAGTTAACTTCTGTGCATCCTGTGACCATGTGATCAGATTCCAGTTCTCATTACTGTAATAAATACCTAAAAAAAATACCTAACATACTACACTTCATAAGTTTTGGGTCAGCAAGAGTTATGCTTTTAAAATTGTCAGTAAAACATTAATAATTTCAGAAAAGCGATTATTCAATTATTCGCTTTTGAAATAAACATTTTTGCATAATACATGTGTGTATCGTGTTGTTTTATGTATCTATAAATACACACACATACAGTTTATATATTTAAAAATATTTACATGTACATTTATATTATATATATAAACATATTCAATACATTAACATAAAATTTTTATTGAATATATACACATGCATGTGTTTGTATTAATATATACACATAATAAAACACACACAGTACACACATATATTACGCAAACAAAAACTAGTTTAAAAATATGAAGCAGCAAAACGGTTTTCAACAATGACAATAATAGTATAAGTTTTCCTCAAACAGCAAATCAACATATTAGAATGATTTCAGAAGCATCATGTGACACTAAAGACTGGAGTAATGATGAAAATTTAGCTTTCATCACAGGAAAGAAAAGAGATGTTAAATAAAAATATATCCAACTGGAAAACGATTATTTGAAATTGCAATAATATTCACAATATTACTTATTTCTTATCAAATAAATGTAGGCTTGGAGAGCATAAAAAATGTTTTAAAAAAACATTTTAAAAAGTCTTACAGTATTGTATACATTTTTTCAGCTTTTTATTTATGCTGATTTAAATATTACATTACATATTACATATCTCGATTTTAATAAGAATCTCCACTGAAAATAAATTACTTTTTCCTTTTTGGTTTTGTGGTGAAATGCAACCTGGATGTTAATGTTAGGAGGGTTTGCGTGTGTATGTGTATATTTACCTGAGGCAGTGATGAGGTTGCTGAGTCCCTGAGACAGGAGGAGCTCTTTGAGTCTGTTGACCTCTTCTTTCAGCTCCCTGACGAGACGTGCGTTCGGATCCTCATTGATGACAGCATTACACTTTATCTGCTTAGCTCTATCTGCATACCTACAGCAGGACACACGCTGGTTACATAGTGCATACAGGACCATGTATTATACAAAAGAATTATTGTTCTCTCCTGTGTGTTTTTACCTGAGAGTACTGAGTGTTTCTTCATAATTAATATCTGCTGGGCTCAGAGCAGCAATCATGGCCGTGCGAGAGTTTCCACCTTTAAAACGCAAACACTCAATTAAACTCTGTGTGGAGCAGTAACAACAGTTAGTTAGAGACTTGTTTGCAACAAAACCAAAACTTAAATGAATCATAGACAGTAGGTCAATTCATTAAAATATTTTTAATTACTTAAGTAATAAAAGCAACTAGTAAAGTATGCAACACATTCCTTTATGTAATTAGTTAAATGTTAACACATTGACAAATTAAAGATTTGTAGATTTTTTTTCTCCAAACAATTATTCAAGGAAACTGTCAGTTAGTAATAGAGAAATAAATGAAGAGCAGTAAGTGATCCTCTTTTTTTCTTGATAATTGCCATTTGATTGTTATTATCCTAACAGAGGTTACATTTATTACAATTTATAATTTATACTAATAACGTAAAACAACAGTTTTTTTAAATACAAATTAATTTATTCAGATTTCACTAAATTCATCTTCATTTATATTAAATATGAAATAAGTCTTATGGGTTTAGAATGACATGAGGGCGAGTAAATGAAGATAATATAAATCTTAGATGAAATATGTTTAAATATATGAATTTCCTTAATGATTTTTTTTTCTTATATCTAAAACTTTTAGAACATATATCTGCATCTTGAAAAATATGACAAATGCATCACAAAATGTATTAATTTGATTTAAGACTATTTTTCTGTCACTATTTAATCTTATGTTGTTTAGCTGTGTTTTTCTCCACAGGCAAGAGTATCTCCATTTCAAGATTTACTGTCAAAACACAATGTCTGCCTCTTGGGCTGATAGAAAAGTAACGTAATGACTAGTTGTACTGGTTTTGGGCATCAGACTGAACTGGTTTTAGATACCACACAAAACAGATCTTCTAATGGGACATTCCTGACCCGTTGACAGGATCTAACAACATGTGACCAAAAAAGCATCTTATTGGTTAATTCATTTTTTTTCCTAAATGAAAAAATGCTCTCGTCGGACTAATTTTCCTCCCTGGTGTGTGCAGATGTGTTGGAATGTATGGTTTTACTCTCAGTCTGTGAATAGGCCTTTAGACAGCAAGACGTACCTAAATTTTCTCTCAATAGCCACGTGAGCACAGAATCCCTGTAGGGAATGAAATCAGAGCGCCTCTTCTTTGAGCCATGCTGTGGAGGGGAAACATATTGTTACTCTTAACAAAGAACTTGACATTTGAGACAAAACACAAAAGGACAATGAAGAGACGAAGACACAGTTGAGAAATTAAGCAAAGAACTGAACCGAAGCCGCAGTAAGAAACAAAAGAGAGTAAGAAAAATTAACAACAACAAAAAAAAAGTTCCTACCATGTCTGCCAGTGCTGAGATGACTTTACCAAGTGTTGTCAGAGACTTGTTAATATTGGCTCCCTCCTAAGAAACAAAACAAAAAAACATGCTTTATAATTTTGTCAATACTCAAAATGTTGAATACAACCAAAGGTAAATAGCTAAAATCAATGTTAAGTAGTCATAATACTTTAATGTTTTTACTGTATTTTTGATCAAATAAAAGCATCTATATAGTAGTTAACACCTGAAGTGGATAAAAAGTTCAAATTTGTCCTAAGACAAGAACGTGGATTAGCAAGCAAGAACATCCTTCAGATATCAGAAAAACTTTTTCACAACAATGAGGGTGTTTACATGATGACAATATTTAGTTTTTGTGTAAACTATTCCTTTAACTCAGAACTAATAAGACATCTGACAGACCTTCAACCTCATGCCTTTGGCTCCAGATGAGTCTGCTCTCTCACTTCCTGCCAGATCAACCAGGCTGATCTTGCTAACCTGAAAAGACGACACAAAACCAGACTCAGTAAAAAAAAAACCCCAGCAAAAACCAAGTGCTTTTTAACGTCTGACACACACCTTCTCAGTGTCCAGGCTGGTCATGTTATCATGTCGACGCTGTGTGAAGAGGATGGTGAAGACAGCATGTGAGCGACTGCTGGTCTCATTCATATTAGTAGCTGCAACCGTCCTTAAAGTAATAGAGAACAGACAAAAAGCAAATAAATGTTGTCATTTATTTATTATAGGCTGGTTTTATTTATGGGTTACAGTCTAGCATGTGTGGATGCTTTTTTTAAAAACACATTATTTTTCACATAATATTTCACATAACCTTTATTCAACACCGCTCTGTCCCTTCTCACATAAACGCACTGATCATTTCCTGCTTTTATGAAGCTCCTCCCTCAGAAATCCGCAATGGACTGATTGGTTAGCTGGGTCAAGTTGTTGTGATTCACTAAAACCACCTTTAGTGCAAGTCTAAACGTCACGCCTCTCAGCTCAGAACGCGCTTCAGTTTTTTGTAAAAAATAGCATTGACTATTTGAGCCCAATTGAGACCCAGAGGACATTAGTGAAGAGGATCACACAGAAGTGCACCCCTAGTTTTGGCAGCTTGGCAACAACTCTTCCTCTTCCCTAAATCTGCGCAGCATGGCTTTGCCCCTTTGTTGCGTGTTCCCTGGGGTGAGGTTTATCAGGGGTTGTGATGTCAAAAACACAGGAAGTAGCTTGTTGTAGTCAGTACGAGCCATTTTTGTAATTATTAAAGTCTGCATGAACCAGAAGTTGATGCTTTATTTTGTAGCAGAAACAGAATATTGAGTACATCAGAGAAGAAAAGAAAAGTGAAATCACAATCTCACTAAGCTAGTTAGCTAATCAGTAACCTGTCAACATGTTTATAGCCCGAATGACATATCCAGTTGGTTTATCTGACCACACAATGGTCAGATTTATCTGTGTTCTGCACACAATGAAATGCATATATTTAAAAGCATATATTTTGTTTCATTTGTCAATTCCACTTTTCAAAACATGCATGAATATAATCCGATTAACTGTTTATTAGTTTAGCAGACAAACAGTATTTTAACCTGAATCATAGTCATGTTTGTGTGTATAATAATACCTGGCTTTGTTGCCAGTGTCCATGAGATCTGCAATATCACTGTAGTTGGTAACCGCCATTTTGGATAGGTCTTCTACATAAGGGCCCATTATAGGGTGCTCTCTGACCCTCAAGGCCCCTCTGCTTTTTGGGTTCAACAAGTCTCGAACTCGCTCACAATAAATCTCCATATATGAAACCTAAAAAAACAAATTTATATCCAGAAATTGTTCATTTGCAGTTTAATGTGAACTCACATGCTTTATGAGGCCATGCATCAATGAAATTTCCAAAACAATTCTCAGTTCTTTTAACATTGTATGTAAATGGACACACACAATGATTCAGAGTCAGACGCACACAAGCATACCTCTACAGAGTAGGACAGGTCAGGGTCAGTGTTACCTGCCGTCTGTGTAAACAAATCCTCACACATCTATGGGGGAAAAATAATGTAATTATTAACAATGAGAGAGATCTCTAAGGGAGTTAACAAGTACAGAATAAACCATTAATGATTTCAAATATTTTAACAACCTTGTAGCTCACAACAGGTCTGTCTGTACTTAAAAGTTTTAATTATTATAATCTTCATAAGATTTTTAATCAAACACTGAACTTTATATGGCTTTATATGGTTCATAGCGACTCTGTAAATTGGCCTGCTCATCAGCATAAATCAATGTGATGCTACTATGGTACCACTTGTATCACCAAGGTTCAAACTTGTGTCCCAGCTGTCAAGTGAATTTGGACTCCAATCAATATTTTATTTGCAAATCCTGGTGTCTGAAACCTACACTATTTTAGCACAATGAATAGTACAATATGTGAAAAAACATTTCCCAAATGGTGTTCATTCAGTTACACACAAAATTAGCAAAATATTACTGAGTGCACCTTAAATATAGACCAGTCATTCACACAATATAATTTAATGGTATTGAATCTTATATAGCTGAACATTAAATATACACTAACTCCACTGATTTGTTCATTTCAGTGGTGGACACTGGACAGAAAAAAAAATAAAATACTTGTTGCAGGGAGCTTTCATTCATGCTACCTGCATAAACATACTTGTGGTATGATGCCTTGCTGCCCCGGATCCTGTTTTCCCATCATTGTGTATGACTTCCCTGCTCCAGTCTGCCCATAAGCAAAAATACACACATTATAGCCCTCAAAAGCATGAAGCAGCATCTCCTCGCCAATGTCCTGATACACCTTCCTCTGAGATGCAAAGGATGGGTCTTCTTCCTGCAATACACAGTGAAAAATGTCTGAGGGAGTTTTATGTGTTTAGATAAAGACTGAAGATGATGAGTGCTATTACTGGTAAATGCTAACATATTTTCATCTTGATTATATTGTGATGCATACTGTGGCATTACTTTCAATTGTGTTTTTGACAAAATAAGGAATTTATAGATCATTTCTGTTACAGTATATTTTTCTGTAAAGCTGATTTGAAAGCGGTAAACAAATACTGATTATTATTGACAGGTTCATACAATTAAAAATGTAGTAGCAGCTTCATTCTCTCGCACTCTCTCCCCATCTATTTATACTCGAAACTGAGACAAAGCTTTACTTTTTTTTTTTTTTTTTTTAAGAGGATGTGATGTATTCAGTGACAGAAACTTACTGAGCTGTGTGACCAGTATGAATAATCAAAAGTAAAGTTCTTGGGTGCTTCCTTGGATTGTTTGGGATTAATAATACCTGTAAAACAGACAAAAATTCAGCGCACTAATTTCACACAGTCCTGGAAAACAGTCATTTAATTAAACTATATTTATGTACAAAAAAAGTTAATAACATCACATGAGGTTATTTAAACAAAAATATGCTATACCAAAATATACTTCAATTTATGAAACATCAATGTACTGCACTCATTTGTCTCTAAAAAATAAAGAGACAAATGAGTGCAGGAAACAGAACAACAGTGAAGCCATGATCACAGTATATTCACAATAAAGCACATAATAAATAAAGTCTTGAGTGCCTTATTATCTCAGTCCTTTAATCACTTTTGATTTTCAAGCATATAAATGCTAGACAGCACTATAAATACAGCATAGCTAGATCTAAATCCAAATGATCACTTGCATCATCACTTTATATTGCACTAAAACTTGCTCTTTGGCAAAGCATTATAGACATAACAGTATAACTTCCACTAAAGTTGCTTTGAAAATCACTGAACAAAACATTGTACAGGCTGTGTATAGCATCCATACATTCAAAAGAAATGTTTGTCTAACTATACAGCCTAATTATACTGGTCTTCCTGAACTACTGGATCAACCCACATACAGTCCATTAATAATATTAATATATTTATATATATATATATATTTTTTTTTTTTTTACACTCTTACTTGCTGCTCAGGGATTCAGGTGTCTCATATTGCAATTTAACATGTCTGGAATGATGCACTGACCATTCAGCGTCCAAGACCAGAAATACTTGTATTATATTTGCATTTACTAGTAAGCAGTAAGCGAATTAGTGAATGAGAAGTGAATAAAAATTTCAACAAGCAATGGAAACTGTTCTTAGGACATAGTATTTCCCAAGTAGTGTCAACACAATCCTGTCTAGCCATCATAATGAGCTTGGAAACGTCCCAGCTCTGCAAATACTGCAGGGCCACAGCACTTCCCCTTCATTCAAATTTCTTTCGGTAGCTTTAGAATGACCTTTGACACGATATCCCTACAAAACCCTGCCCGCAATGAAAACTCTGTTCATCAGTATTGTCTTGTTTTCTAGTGCAAGTCTAAATCTAGATCTAAATGAACTGAGCATTTGAGTATGACTTAAACAAATATCACACAATGGACTCAAAAGGCTCCTGCTTATGTTAACACATGTCGTTTAGATGAAGCAAGCGAATTGTGTTGCTCTCCACAATGGCTGCATGCTGCTGTAGGCGGGATGAGGAAGAGAAGAATTGTTGAATAAAGTATTTTTGTTTCTTTGCACACAAAAAGTATTCTTATATCTTCGTAAAATTACAGTTGTCAAATGGACCATTTTACCAATGTCCTTGCTATATTTCTGGACCTGGTAACATTGTAGTTGTGTTGTTGTCTATGCAGGGTGTGAAAGCTCTTGGAGTTCATCAAAACTAGGCCTATCTTAATTTGTGTTCTGAAGATGAACATTAGTATACAGGTTTGTCGTTCCAAAGGTGAGGGTGAGTAATCAATGACAGAATATTCATTTTGAACTATCCCAAAAGGGTGGTTTAGGTGGCCATTCATATGAACTCTAATATGGTTTGATGCTGATATAAACGCAATTGTACCAAGAAGTGAGCTGCTATTAATGATGTAGTAGAGAGCTGTATATCTCATTTCTGTTTGCCTTTAACGTTTTTAGAGCATTTGCAGTCCATTACAGTACATTGCAATACAAATATTTTTTGTTACAAAAGCCCATCAATCTGCTTCAGAAGACACTTGGTATTCCCCCGGAGGCGTATGAGTTAGTTTAATGACAGATATATGTGATTTATGGAGCTTCAAAATAATGGTCACTATCCACCAACATTACCAAGCTTGAAAGAGCCAGGATCAATTTTTTCCAACTGTGTTCATCTGAAAGGTCATATACACCTAGAATGGCTTGGGGGTCAGTAAATTATGGGCTAATTTTTTTGAGTGAACTATTCCTTTAAGACATTCTGTTCCATTTTAAGACCTTTTGAAGGCCTGACTGTTATTGTTTTTACAATGTAACACAATATTAACTTCCCATTGTGTAAAATGAATAGCACATTTGCACTTGTCCAGATATTTAGTAAAACCAACAGTCTTGCTCATTCGATTCTACTAAAATGTAAGATGTAAATATAAGTTAACCCCATACAGGAGCACTGTATTTTGAATTTCATGAGCCTATAACCACATTTTAAATTAATCTTTTTTTTTCATTTTATTTAATTTTATTTATTTGGAAAAAGGGTCAACGGTAAAAGTAATTTGCTTCAAATTTTCCAAACTTGAATGTCCAGATGGCAGTGATCAGCTGTCTCTATCACACATATACATGCCATAGCGACGAGCAAATTCTACATTAAAATTCTTGAGAATCAAAATGATGCATTGATGACTAATCATTTCCTTACACCACTATTTTGAAAGCATTGCATGTTCTGATTGCCTGTGATTTTGCTTTTTCAGTTTATTTAGTAGGAACTGATATATATCTTGATATTAAACATTAATATGTTTTAACAGTTTTGCTCTCTTTAAAATTTATTTTGGTGTAATTCATTTTAGATGGGTATAAAAGTGAAACTCCAGTGAGTAGGGTCAGTAAAAGGAAGCCAAAGAGTGGAGAAGGCCCCAGCAGAATAAAGCACTGCTGGGTAACAATGAGCACTGCTACTTTGAGCTCAAACAACTCAGTGTTTGTGTTGGAGGGGGGTCAAAGCAAACAGACTGCCAGCCCGGCAGATTCTTTAGATATAGAAAGCAAGAAAGAAAGACAGAGAGAGAGAGAGAGAGAGAGGGGTGAGGCAAATGCAGTGGCAGCGCTGCAGTTTGCAGTTGAAGAGAGAGTGGGGTGGAAACGCTTGGTAGAGGAAGACGGGAATGTGAGGTCTGGCAGCCAGTACTGCAAACAACAGGATTTTACAGTGGTTTAGGACTGTGGTTCCAAACTCTCAGTAATTCCCCCTCTTTCAACTTGTGGGTGGAGACAAGTATTTTTGGATACTACCATGGAAAAGTTCATGAGGAATAACTACTAAAAGTGTGGAACGACTTTTTACAGGGTCATATCACTAGAACTCAATTTCTCCAGGATCTTAAGATATCTGGAGTTGATTGTATTAAATTGAATCATGCTTGACTGGCAAGCTATAGACAGTGGAACAGATTTAAATACAGTAAAAAGGTGTTATAAAGTGCTAAAAATACTAAGAGATTAAAAAAAAAAAAAAAAAAAATTATATTTCATCATGTAATATGTAACAAAATATTTGGCTGGAAAAATCATTTATAAAATACATAGTTATCAACCAGTCACTATTAAGTAAGTACAGGGTTTGACAGCATGAAATTTAGAGTCATTAAAATACTAAATATCATATATGTTCATTTTAAAAAGTCTTAAATGTGGAGATGGAAAAATAGGAATCTCGATATTGCCTGATGTGATTATTAAACATCAAAAGGCCATGACTTCACTAAATAAATATGAGTACTGCACATTTCAAAATTAGAAACACAGCATTGTTTTATGTTCTACAGGCTTGTGCTTTCAAAGCAGACTGCGATCAGTAAGTATCATGCATTTATGCCAATACTGGCAGACTGTTTTTGATTTACCTAGGACAATGATTATTTTATGATGTTTGCATTGTAATGTTGTAAATGGTTGTCAGAGTCCATCATTTATCTGCCCCATCTTTTTGAATGAGCAGCCTGCAATAGTAAAGCATGGATATTTCAAAATGAAAGTCCCGGTGTATTTCAGGTTTGTTTATAATAAAAATTCATAATTCTGCATAAAGGATTTTGTTTTATTATTGACATTTTGGTTAAAAAATTTTAATTTACCATAAACCTTGGTAGCATCTGTCTGGGCTGTCCCATCACAGGAAGGAAAGACTAGGAAATCACTATTGAACGTGTATTATTTAGTCTAGAGATTTTACTGCATTTATACTATATTTAAAATATATAGGCCTACATTAAACTGTGTGTGTGTGTGTGTGTGTGTGCACGCACATGCACATACACATACAAACAGTTTAAAGTAGGCCTATAAATATTTACATAATTATTATACGTAGTTTGAAGCATAAATTCACATATCATCAAACATACAAATCATATTGCTTATAAATGTCTGTAGGTAGGCCTATTTCTTTATTTAAAAAAAAAAACATTATTTGATACATTTCCACTCCACCCCTTATTTTTTTTTATGTGCTCCTAAAAGTTTTTAACGCAGCAGCACATGTGCCAAGCTCTGTGGAAAGGGCAGGTAATAGGAAATCTGTGAATAATGACTGTACAAATCCTGTGGAAATATGATGATCATTTGGCAGACTTGTGGCAACAAATTGTGTGCAGGTCTACTTATGGAGCAAAATGTTCATTTCAAAACAGGCTTTACTTTGGAGTTGTCAAAACTATGTATAACTATGACTCCTAAATTCAACTATGTCTATAGACTACCAAGAAATGTCTGGAATTCATGTGTTCACATAAAAGGAATGTTCTTTTCTAAAACAAAGATAAGGCAGTGTATCTACGCACATGTAGACAGAAAAATGAAGATATAAAACAAAATAAAAACATCACTCTGTGTGTGTGTGTTTGTGTTGCACTTACATGTGCTCTTGTCCTGCATCTGGATCACACACTTGGCTCCTCGGTTTATCTCTCGGCTGTTGAAAGGTCGCACACGCACTGCAACCTTCACTGAGGAAGACGCCATAATGACTACTGGTTAACCTACTCAGCACCTGAAAGACAAGTGAAACAAAGAACAAAATTCACAAAATCAGCATTTCAACAGTATTCATAATGCACTCATTACATGTAGCAATACGCTATTTATCAAACACATTAATCCAAAAATATGAATTGCTTAAAATGCAAAATGAAAAAAACATTCAAGGAATGAATACAAAAATGTTGGTTTAGTCCTTCATAAACATTTCTGTGTAATGACCAAAGGGCTAAAGCCCATGCTGTTAGATGCTGTAACTATCTGGCTACAAAATGCATTTATTTCCACCAAAGGCCATTCAAATGTAGCCAAGTGTTCAGACTAAATGCATAAGCAAGTCAATCTATTTTTTTATTTTTTTTGGCCCGGAAAAAAAAGAATAGTTGCTATCAGTGAGAACTTGGCAGAATTTTGAGAATTCTTGTCAAGTCTTTTTCATTGGCTGTTGAACAGTCACACAAAGGCGTAACAAATTTCACGAGTTCGCGCTTCCTCAATGCAATATAAGCATGTGTGGCGTGCTGTCGGGGGCGAGCCGTGAGTTCGGTGAGCCCCAAGCCCTAGTAACGAGAGCCCTAACGAGGGCGTGGCTCGGAGTCCGGCTCGAACCCTGCGTGCCCCCCTGGAAGGAGCGAACGGCGGAGAAGGGGAGGCAGAGGGAATGCAAAACGAGATGTGGAAAGGAAGGAAACTGGACTATTTATAGTGGAGAGTTAGTGACTGGATTGGTTTACGATGGAGGTGGCGTCCTCAGCTATAAGGGTGGCCTCTGCAGGGGTGGGAGGTGATGGAAGGGCCCTGCAGAGTTGTGAATGGGCGGGCAGTTCAGCTGAGGAGGGGAGCCTCAGTGGAGGCGGGGGAGGGACCTCTGCGGAGGTAAGCGTCCTCGGCTGAGGCGGGGAGTGGCTTCTGCTGGTTTGGGGAAGGAAGGGGTGGGGACCGGCAGAGTTGGGTTGGGTTGGTGCCTCAGCGGAGGGGGCGGCGGCCTCTGCGGAGGCGGGAGCGGGAAGGCCTCTGCGGAGGAAATAGGAGAGACCTCTGCAAGGAAGCCTTGGGAAGGCGGATAGGAGAGGGTGAAGACCTTGGCTGAGGTGGGGGCGGAAACGGTGTAGGTGAACGCCTCAGAAAGGTGGATAGGAGAGGATCCTTGCGCAGGCTTGCCTTAGAGGAGGCGATAGAAAGAAAAGACCTCGGCTGAGGTGGGTGGCGGTTCTCTGCAGAGGTAGGGGAATGGGGGCCTCAGCGGAGGCGGCGAGCAATGCAAAACGAGATGCGGAAAGGAAGGAAACTGGACTATTTATAGTGGAGAGTTAGTGACTGGACTGGCTTACGATGGAGGTGGTACTGATTGGAAGATTGGTAGCACTTCCTCCCGAAATTGGTTTATAAAACTTCATTTATACAGCATTACTTTTATACAGTATAAAATGTTGTTACTTTTAACTAACACTAAAACTATTAAAAAGCCATTTTAGTTGCTGAAATGAAGATGGAACAGTTAGAACTAACATTGTTAGTCTGATATTGGTAAAATAGTCCATTTGACATCAGTGGTTCAACAGTAAATTCTACAAAGCTACAAAAATACTTTTGTGCACAAAAAAAAAAATAAATAAAAATAATTCAACAATTCCTCTCCCAAAGTTACTGTCTTCAGACATTTTGGAGAGTATCCTAGAATGCAATTAATGTAATCAGCATTGTTTATTTTCAGCATGTGTGCGCTGTCTACTGAACATAAACAACGCTGATTGTGTTGGTTATGTTCTGGGGGTATTCTCCAAAATGTAAAATTACATAGAATTACGGTTGAACCATGCCACATGGAATATTTTACCGATATCCTTGCTACGTTTCTGGACCTGGGAACATTGCAGTTGCATTGCTGTCTACGGAGGGTCTGAGATCTCTCAGACTTGATCAAAAATATATTTATTTGTGTTCCGAAGTTGCTCAAAGGTCTTACGGGTTTGGAACAACATGAGCAATTAATGACAGAATTTTTAATTTTTGGGTGAACTAGCCTAACCCTAACTAGCCTAGTCACTAAAACTGGAAAAATGCTAAATAGAAAAAAAAAATCCAAGTATTTATAAATGAAAATGACTAAAAAAATGAAAATGAAAATATTAAAATAATAGGTCATTTAGAATATTAACAAACACTACAAGAGTAAATAATAATTAAAATAAAAATGATTGTTCAGTTTAATACAGTCACTTGATCACGATTTTTTCTATCTAATATGCCAATATGTGAGCGGAATTAAAAGTGCACATTTTTGCAATTATTGCAAATATTAAAGTATAAGAAAACACTGTCTATGTTTATCATTATCAAAGAATAGAAACATTCTCACATTATTTCCCTATTCCCCTGCACTCCATGGGTCATCACTTGTTCCCGACCGGTTGAAAACAAGGTGTCTTCTGCGTGCAGATGAAAGTCTGGCCAGCAGCCAATGAGCCGTGTACACTTGTCAGCTCAAGAGAAATCTCAAAGATGCACACGACGGGAACTACCTCAGGACATTATTACCACTTTAACTACAACAAAAACATGAAACACCCACTGTTTCTATAAAAGATGATAATTACTGCTGTGGCATTACAACAGCTACAACAAAACGCATGAAACAAGCAAACAACTGAGGAAAACAATGCTTATTCTGCCAATTCCACCACATAAAGAGCATTCACACATGCTACTGTTATTGTACAATCACATCAGTCCAGACTCCAGTCAACACACTGCCAACCAGCTGACTATTTCAACAACTTTAAAAACAGCTCTACTGAGGACAATAATGTCTCTTATCGGCTCAAGCCAGGTGGCTAATATAGCATTTTCTGGACAATGAAATGTCTTTTAAGCCAATTATTTTGGGGTGAATTTTATAAAGGAGAATCTGTTCACCTTTTATTTTAATAGAATTTGATGTGTGATGCTCTAACAAACAAAATTAATTACAAGAACTGGGAAAAATCTATTTTAATCAAACTTGATGATTCACAATGAGGCATTTTGATACTGATCTGAACTAAACTTAAACTGAGCGAAATGATGACACTAATATATTTATATATCGGAACTTTATTTTCCATAATTGATTCTAGTATTTTTCTGTTCAACTCTGTGAAGCTGATTTGGTACGATCTGTGCTATAAAAAAAATATATAAAAAAATAATAATAACTATGGAAAGGAGACTTGACTTTCCAAAACCTTCACCCTCTCTGGTGGAATAAGCTACCAAACTACACCCGTACTGCTGAGAATTTCAAATCTTTCAAGAAGCAGCTAAAGACACACCTCCTCCACAAGCACTTAAACACCCCACACCCTTAAACGGACGTAACATTATTACACATTAAAAAAAAGAAAAAGAAAAAATTTTACTCTCCGCATTTCTCCTCTTCTCCAGCTTGCTTCCTAATGTAGTTTTAAATTATTTATTACAAATTTTGTTGGCTCTTCGCCAAATTGGTTTTACTCATTTGTGAGTTGCTTTGGATAAAAGTGCCTGCTGCTTTACGGACATATTATTGGGATATTACACCAACGTTGCTAAACACATAGATATTAATAAGTTAATCCCGCATAAGCAAGTAACAGCTCCCACTCAACTAGGTAAACTTCCACAACATTTTGGAGCATTTCTGTAGGATTTTTTGCCCATTTATCCAGTAGAGCATATGTAGGGGTGGGCGATATGGAAAAAATATCATATCACGATTTTTTCTGGGGAAATCACGATTCACAATTCTTTTTCAATGTTGTTTTTTTAAGACTATTTTGCAAATTACAGAGGTAAGGGTGGGCGATATGGCAAAAATATATTTTTTATATTTTGCAAGTTGTCTGAGCAGTACAGACAAACTAATTTGCCTTTTTTATAAAAACAAAGCCTATCAAGGTAACAA
>JAUMHE010000048.1:21061699-21094120 GCA_032359235.1 Enteromius mattozi
TATATAAGTGATGTCTTTTATGTTTCAGAAATTATATTGCAGTGTATTCAGAAATATAACTATATATATATATATATATAGATCACCGAATATTGTTACACTTTCACGCGCAGTCATGCCAGTGGCGCGAAACATCTAACAGTGCTTTTGAAGATACATTTTTACTGTGCATTTCTAAGTAACTTTTTCATACTATTTTAGGTCTAAATACACTCAGTCTCTTGATAATATATGAGCTAACCTATTTTAGTCGTAAAATATTACCAAATATATAACTTAACAAACAAGTAAATAAGTTGAACTGCTTAGCTATATGGCTGAAGAAATGTGGACCACGAACGATCTGTCATCACAAACTGAAACGGATGATTTTTACCTGTTTCCGGTTTTCTCAAAGTAAGAGTTTCTGTCAGTATGTTCAAAATTAAAGCGTGTTTTCTATATTCATAGGTTTCTCTATGGTCTGCTGTCATTTATGGATATAGTAATGTTATTGTGTCATCTACAGGCGATCAAAGGAAGTGACTCGTTTCAGTGAGGAGGCTGTGTTACCGGTGCAGGCTCAATATGGCGAGACTTTCTGGAAGACAGATGTGCCAATATCATGGTGAAATTATTATTATTAATTTAATAACCATGTCCCTTTGCAAATGTTTTTTTTTTTTTAAGTACTTCATGACATTCTGAAGCTGACTGTGTTTGTATGTTTGTTGGCAGCGAGGACTTGTTCACATATGAACCCTTTCTTTCTTCAACCCTTTACTCCAGTTCACCTGTTGAGATGGTGAGTAACTAAATGTCGACTTTTCATATATTTTTTTTTAAATTTGTGACTAATTCACTTAATTACATGTGATATACATTCAGAAGTCTAGAGTTGTGGATTTGTACACACGGGCCTGCCATTTAATGCAACTGGTTTTTTCCTTTCTCTTTGTATTTCTAAATCAGTATTATCCTCTTCAAATGATGAACATCAAAAAAGAGAGAGATTATACTACCTAAATTGTGTCGTGTAATAGATTACATTACTAACTACTAGCTAGTGTCTTAGCGTACTCTAGAATTGTATTTCATTCTTTCAGGTGAGCAGACAAAAGAGAGTGAGCGCAGGCCTGACTCATAAGAATCTGCCGCATCCTTCACAGCTGATGTATAGAATGAGAAGATATCACAGACTACAGAAACACACTCCAAGAGTTCTGCAACATATAGGAGAACTCAGGATGAAACAGCGCCTCATAAATGAGTGAGAGAGAAAGAGAGGAAAGGCATGTTACACATTAAAAAATATGTATCAAATGAGTCTATTTTGCAATATTGCAGGTTGAAAGGGGACAAATGGTCGGGTGCCACAGCTGTGCCCAGGCCGGAGGATAGCAGTGGCTCACAGAAACTACCTGAGGGTGGAGATGAGCAGCTTCTCGGTCATGCAGCTGGTGTTAGCATCAGTGCTATGCTAATGGACAATCCTGATGTTACCATGACAATGCCTTATGAAACTGCTTCCTCACCGACTCTTCTGGTAGCATTTCATTAAAGAAAGGAAGAAATCTTTTGTTTAATCTGAAATGTTATTTTGTGTGTTTTTCTTCTTTTTTTACAGTTCTCATTTACGGAAAATGAGCAGTTTCATGACCTTGCTCCAGGAGGGAACCCCATGATGGCGTTTGTTTTGGGAACACCCCATAGATTGCTCTTGATGGCTGATGATGCTTGTGCCACAGTGGATTCTGGGACATCTGATGGGATCCTCGGGAGCGATGATAAGATGTCACTTTTTTGCTAGTTTCCACTGTTTGAGCCATGTTGGCCTATATGATTCTACAATTTTTTTTCTCTTAACTGTTGTTAAGTCTTTATGAAATTTTATATGTAATTGTAATTGCTTTTCGTGGTTGCAAATGTTTTAGTGTTTAGTTTAGCGTTAATGTCAGACAAAAGCTGTAACGTTTCAAGTTTGTAATGCTTGGCTTATCAACCTTAAAAAAGAAAAGACCCCCAGGACCAGACCACAGTTCTGTTCTGCTTAGTTATTTGCAAATGAAATGTATAGTAATCGAAATACATGTTTACTGCATTTATAATGGTCTGTATGAATTTGAATCAGCTTGATCAAACAGGTAAAACTAAAATAAAAACTGGAACAATTTCTAGGCTTACACTTTTGTTTGTGCTTACACTTACACCATTACTAACCCTTAGCATTATGGTGCATGAATCATGCAGTACAATTGTGCTTACTCTTTTTAAAGTACTAATATTACATGAATAGAAACATTTGGTTTCAATTTTATTTACAGTAAATGCACTTTTGTGTGCTTATGCTTACCTAAGACACTAAGCCACTGGGTTAGGTTTAGGGGTAGGCCTACGTTAGGTTATTTCCCAGATAGCAAATTGGTTGTGGACCATATCTGATTGATTACAGGCTGTTATTAAGTCTTAATGAAATGTTATATATAATTGTAATTGCATTTCATGGTTGCAAATGTTTCTTCAGAATCCCTGTATATTTACTGGAATTTCGTCTGGGTTTTTGATTGGTTAAAACTTAATACAGCATTTCCATCAGGGACCGAATTTTTTTTTTTCTTCCACTCCCTCCTCTTTCTGAGGAAAGTTGTGAAACCGAAAGTTAACGTTTAAAATCTGAGAACGGAAATTCTAAACGATTCTGTGCTATAATATCAACGTTTAGGCTATAATGAAGAATCACAACATTCCTGCTTCTGTTTGGAAGGTGAAGGTGGAGGCGCTGAAGGGGTTTCTTGTGTGTACTGTCGCCTGCACCTGTGTGGGTGTGATGTATATGCAGTGGACGTACATTTGGATGCTCAGGTCTGAAATGGCTGAAATAACGCGTCGTTTCAAACCTCTGGATACAGCGGTGAAGGAAGGTGGGATATGCTGCGATTCCGCCTTGTGCTACGGGGTAGGTGAGTGCTTTTGTACTGTTTTTACCGCTTAACGTTATTCGTCTGTTGCTTCACCAACACAACATTCTACTAATGCCCTGTTTTCTGCACTTGTATCGTGATTATTCTAGAGTATTCTCTGGAGAGTAGCTTATAATCTTAATATAAATATGATAATTATTCAGTGCTTTGGTATATATACAGTGGGTATTATCATTATACCATGGTATATTTGAAGTACCACCACTGTGGTATATGAATGGTTATGAAAGGTACCGTGGTATTAATTGTGCAACTGATTTCACTTCCTCATCTAAACTGGTGACTCACAATGCATGAACCAAATAGTTAGTCAGAAAGTACAAGGTTTACCAATCAACTTTCGTGTTCAAGCAATAGCATTTTATTTGAATGTTTAGGCTGGAATGTTCTCAGTATCTTCCCTGCTAGACACTGTTAATCAAAGTAAATTTAGCTTGTGTAGTGTTTTCTGCAACAACATTTGAAAGATCCTTCATCAGCTTGGGGTCAAACCTCTAATCAAAATTATGACTTGCAGGTCAAGTAAATAATTCTAAAGGCAAGTAATAAAATTCAACTTACCATAATCACGTACGGCAAATGGGATATCAAATATATCAGTTTTAACATGGACGGGATAGCAATGAAGAAAACCGGGCAATGCAAAAATGAAATATAGCTTCATCAGCAGAATGTTTGTGCTGACAAAAATATGTTTTGTGTAGTGATTATTGTCTGCCAAATGTTTGAAACCAAATAATCAAATTATAAAGACTGTAAGGTCTCAAGTAATTTGGCATATTGTATCGACTGTGCAGTTCATGGTAGTTTGACAAAGGTATGTGCACAGCCTCCGTCAAATGGGTTGGGCTTTTCCAGTAATGTCTGTGAGGACAATGACCAAAATTGTGTTTTTTTGCTTTGTTGCAATAGCTTGGGAAGAGTCCAGCAGGGTTATATTTCTGAACAACAGTGTTTTCACTGGAATTACTGGCATTGTCAAACCCATTAATTAACTCGGATGTCTACACACTTTTGGTTTTAATAGTGTGGTATTTTTGACAGTTTTGTTTTTACTTTAGTACATACCAGCTATGTTGGTTTGCCAGCTGATGTCTAATGACAAAATGCAAAACCAGTGAGCTTTAGTGTGTGATGATTTCTAATTTCCCATAGGCTACATCTTGTTATAAGGTAAGCTGTTATCACAGATTCCCTGAGAGACGGACACATGCAGAGAGCAGAGACAAAAGAGATGTGTCAAAACAAAGGAAACATAGAAAGAGACGAGAAAGTGAGAAACATCTCTCATTCTCTGTTTTACACGCAAACACACATTTATTTATATATCTCATGTCAATTGTCTTTTCTTTTAGCAGAGCAGCACACATTTCTCCATCTTGTTCCTGTGTCCTCGCAGTCATACAGTGAGTGTAACACCCACAATGTCTAATGATAAAGGGAATAGTTTGGCCAGAAATGAAATGTACCCTCAAACCTGTCCAAACTTTTATGACATTCTTTAGATAGATAGACAGACAGATAGATACAGTTGCAGTTAAAAATGATTCAACCCCCAGAGACTAGTACTTTAAATACAGTGGGTACGGAAAGTATTCAGACCCCCTTAAATGTTTCACTCTTTGTTCATTAGTTCATTTTTTTTCTCATTAATGTACACACAGCACCCCATATTGACAGACAAACACCGAATTGTTGACATTTTTGCAGATTTATTAAAAAAGAAAAACTGAAATATGAACTTTAAAAAAAAAAAAGAACTTAAATGATTTTAGCAAATGGCTGCAATATAACAAAGAGTTAAAAAAATTATAAATGTAATACTTTGCGTACCCACTGTATGTATTTTGTATGTTCAAATGTATGCACACAAATGTATTTTATGAGGAATGGCATCTATAGCAGTTTATTGGCATAGTAAAAGTGATAATGTAAATATATAATATTAAATTTATTTAAAAAAATAAAAATAAATGATTCTCTACCAAATTTAACTTTGTTGGTTGAATAATTTTGAACATGAATGTGTACAGTCATTTTTTGTTTTATCTTAAAGGAACACTTTCCAATTCCCCTAGAGTTAAACAGTTGAGTCTAATCAGATTTAATGATCTGTGCTAAGCTGCAGCTAAAATTGCTACCGCTAGACCTGGAGATCAGCTGAATGGATTTGAAAACTGTAAAACTCATCTGTTTAACTATAGGGGAGTAGGGAAAAATAGTGTAGTGTTCCTTTAAGTTTAAGTTAATAAAATATTGTTCATGGCAGCAGTGTTTCTTGCAAGTTGAGGGATTTGAATAATTTTGATTGCAACTGTATATAGACAGACAGACAGATGTTGTGTGTCTTTCATTTGTTCTCTGTGTTTTTCTCAGATGATCATGACACCACTGTTCTGTCTTGGGCCATAGGGCAGAGCAAAGGGGAGGGGCTTCAGGTATCAGCTGATACTGTAACAGTGGAGACTAATGGTACCTACTTCATTTACAGTCAGGTTGGTCTTGACTGGTACTGACACTACTGCATAATAAAAAAAAAAACATCAGTTACTCACCCTTTGTAAGCTTTTATAAAATGATCACCCACTCACTAAACACCAGCACTCATTCACTCATGTGAGCCTCACTCACTCCTGAAAGCAAAATTGACAAATTTGCATGACTTTCTGGCATTTACAGGTGAGGAATATAACTGTGACATGGTCATTATGCACTGAGAAAAACACAGCATCTCAAATGCATTAAACATTGCCATGGTGGATTAATTTGATTATATCAACATCAAGGGCTGTTTAAGAATAAGTGTGCATATCAAATTATCCTGACTTACTGAACCTTTATCAAGTTAGTGAGATTGCATGCACTTTAATTGTCGTTTTGGAACTGCTTTAGCCCCAATTGATGGGTTAAGGTATTTTAACAGGTTTTGGACTTTAATCCCTGCTTTTCTTAGCATCTTTTATTAAATAGGCCCCCAAGAGGTTACCAGCTGTAGATTTTTATAGACTCCTCAAAATTACTCATGGTCCTCTGATCATGTGATCATCATAACATAACTGCAAAAACAGTAAAACAATTCTGTTTACTTAAAATGTGTTTGTGAAATAAAAAATAAGTCCTTAATACTTAATAATAAGTTAAAGGTATACAGTAGTCAACATTTGAAGAGGATCAAAAAAGTTAATCAAAGTTGTCCTAAGACAAGAACTCATTTTGGTTTTAGGACAACTTTGATGATAGGTTTTGATCCACTTCAAATGTTGACTACTGTAGTTCACTGAAAAATTTGTTTACATTTAATTACGGACCCTTAATTTACTGTAGATGTAGGGGACTTTTTTAGCTGAAACCGTGGTCCTTGGTAATTCACAGCCACTGTCATTTGTATTTTTCCTACTTATTAATGTTCAGTGCTTTGCTACAATCTGTATTGTTAAAAGCGCTATATAAATAAAAGTGACTTGACTTGACTTGACTGTCCCTTTGAGAGTCATAAAAGCATATGCAGGCAACAAAAATTTAGCACTCATGGTTCTTGACGATATATTTAATTCTCATGAAATGAAACAATCAGTCTGTGTAAGAAGCTTAACATTATTTACAACATGTGGACTTGCATTTTCTGAATCAACAAGGATCTCTCTAAACATTAGGGTTTGTTCTGTTACTTGCCACAGGTGCTGTATAAAGACACCACCTGGGTAATGGGTCATGTGATCACGAAGAAGCACAAGGGGGCGGAGACTAAGCTGATGAAGTGTTTAAAAAGCATGCCCAGTAATGTCAGCCAACCACTCAACACTTGCTACACTGCTGGTGCGTTATCAAGACAATAATGTCATAGAAATGAGTCAGAGTAATAAATTGATATTGTATATAAGGGTTTTTTTTTAAACACACTGAACATAATTAAACTTTTTAAATATTGTGGCTAAATTCAGTGTGTTTATGTAATAGGAGTACAAATGGGCCAAAAAAGAACATTTTTTAAGAATGACCCAGCCAACTGTCAGATATCACAGAAAAAAAGACACTTCAAACAACACATTCACAATTAAAGTGTTTTCTCTAGAAGTCAAGAACATTTCACACAGATGATGAGTTTAGGTTTAGTTACCTTATAAGATCAGATCTCTGCGTAGACCATACCATCTGCAGTAGAAGTTTTTGATCATGCAAAAATCTGGATCATTTTGCAACATTTGCAAAATATTTATAGTATAATCTTAATGTCTGGCTGATTATTAAGTATGTGTTTCTCTCATAGGAATTTACTTCCTGGAGTCTGGATCCACGCTTCAGCTCTCTGTTCCCCGCAAATCTGCAGAGCTCAGCCTGACAGCTCATGCCACCTTCATGGGCCTCTTCAGTATATGACACAAACACACGTCATTTACATGTTTTAAAGAAAGACACCTCTTGTGTGCTAGTTAGTTCCCTATACAAGAATTTCATAGTTTCATGCGCAGTAACAGTAATGTTTTTATGTGGTGAGTGGATGACACCTAGTGGACAATTCATACACTGTACTTATATGTACAAAATATTACCATGGTACTACTATGTTTGGACATAGTATTATATGGTTGTTGTTTTTTTTTTTTTGAGCAATGTAAATATCATGTTATATGTATATGGTATTCTGTACCATAGTATACATACTGTACACTGATAATTTACTGAAACCACTGACAGATGAGTAACATTGATTGTGTTGTTATAATGAGGATGTGATATATTACGAATCAAGTGAACAGTCATTTGTTCATGTGCGAAGCCAGAAAAATGAACAAGAGGAAAGATGTGAGTGACTTTGACAGGGGGCCAAATGGTGATGGCTAGTCTTGTGGGCTGTCCCAGTGTGCAGTGGTTAATACCAGTAAGAAGAACCGGTGATCTGATGTCATGGGCATCCAAGGCTCATTAATGCACATGGCTAGGCTGTCTAGTCCAATCACACAGGAGAGCTACTGAAGCTCAGTTTGCTGAAAAACTTAATGTTGGCCATAAAAGAAAGCTGTCTGAACACATAGTCACAGACTGGTTCAAGTGCCCATGATGACCTTTGTCCACCACTAAAAGCATCTACAATCTGCTATGTGAGTGTCAGAACTGAACCAGTTTTTCTTTTTAGATCAGGTGGATTGCCAGATGCGTGCGTCATTTACCTGGGGAAAGGATAGCAGCAGGGTGCACTATGGATAAAAGGCAGGCAGATGGAGGCAGTGTTTTGGAAACATTGGGTGCTGACATTCATGTGGATGCTACTTTGACATGTACCACCTACCTAAAGATTACTGCAGTGGTGTTCACTGATGGCAGTGGCCTCTTTTAACTGGATTAAGCACTTCCAAATGACTTCCAGATCTCAGTCTGCATGAGCATTGTGCTAGACCAATAATTTGATATTTGGAAGCCTCACATTACAACTTAAAGAACAATGAGAAGCAACCATTATTGCTAAGCAGATGACACCCAGATTAACACCAAATGACTACAGCCCCATTTATTCCCTCTGCCAATGCATTGATGAAATGAATAAAACTTTCCTCATTTAAACAAAGAGAAAACTGTCAAAAATCATTGCATTTGGAAATGAAGATGAGGTTCTCAAGTGAATGAATGCACCTTGAATCTAGGTGAAAATCAAGAATCTTAGTCAAACCTTAGTTTCAGTCAAAGCCACAACTTATCATGTCAAAAACACTGCAAGAATCAGATGTTTTGTTTCCAGTTAAGACTTGGAAAAACTTGTTCATGCTTTTATCACCAGCAGAATGGATTATTGTAATGTACTCCCCATCGGCCTTCCCAAAAAGACCATTAGTCAGCTGTGGCTCGTCCAGAAAACTGCTGCCAGGATTCTGACCGAAACCAGAAGATCTGAGCATATCACCAGTCCTCTGGTCCTTACACTGGCTTCCAGTTACATTAAGAATTGATTTTAATGTATTATTACTTGTTTTTAAATAGCATAATGGACCAGGACCTCAATGCATTGCAGACATGCTTACTGAATATGACCCTAACAGAGCACTCAGATCATTAAGATCAAGTCAGTTAGAAATACCAAGGGATCACTCAAAACAAGGGGAGTCCGCTTTTTTTTTATTATGCCATCTGCAGTTGAAACCAGCTTCTAGAAGAGATCGATATGCTAAAACAGAAGCCACATTTAAAGATGACATATCATGAAAATTTGACTTTTTCCATGTCTAAGTGCTATAATCGAGTAAAATACATGATTTCTGTGCAATAAACATAATAATTAGAACCAAAACAGATGTTTTTTAGCAGAGCATCTGAGATACCAGTTGTAAAAGCATAGACCTTTTCTAGAAAAGGGAGCGGGTAACATCAGCTAATTTGCATTTAAAGAGATGTGCACGAAAACAACGTTTTGCTTCTACTTAAAATAGGCATAATTAAAAGTAACTAATAACTGATCTGTGGGGTATTTTGAGCTGATTCGTCCCAGAAACATTCTGAAGACAGATGAGACTTATATTACATTTTGTAAAAAGGAGCATTATAGGTCTCCTTTAAGTCCAAACTCAAAACACATATGTTTAGCTATGCATTTACTAAAAGAGCACTGTGCTATTTCTGAATAACTGCATCATTTTTAATCCATTTAAAATGCATTGTTAGCTTTTATTGTTGTGATTGTTTTAATTCCTTTTATGTAAAGCACTTTTACAATTGTGTATGAAATGTGCTATATAAATAAACTTGCCTTGCCTAAAGCAGGGGTTCTCAGCTCTTAGCTCTGGCCCTTGAGGACTGGATCTAAACTCTGCAGGAAAGTGGACCTCAAGGGCCTGAGTTGAGAAGTCTTTACTTAAAGGATCTTCTGCTCATATCTTGGTGCCAGATACCACAAGACATGTTCAGAGGTCCAGTAGTCTGTTTCTTGGTGCATCAGAGATGTTTTGGTCACACAAGTGGGAACTACGCAATATTAGGCAGGTGGTTGTAATGTTGTGGCTGATCGGTGTATCACAATGCCAAGGTATTACTGTCTGGTACAGTCACTGCACCATGGTACTATCACAGTGTTTTTGTGTGAATGACACATTATGCAATCTGTAATCAGTATTTGTTAACAAAAAATATTTGCAGATTTGATTTATTTACTATCTTGTTCAGCTGTGTCTCCCTTATTAGCCTGTGTATGTAAGTTCCTGTGTGTTCAGTATTAGTTCTCTGGTTTTGTCAGTGTTACTTCTTTGTTGTGTTCTATCTACCTTGTGTTTGAATTGCCTGTGTGTTGAATTAAAGATTTTGGAAACACTAATCTTTATATTTGTGTGTGTATATGCAGTGCAATATAAATAAAAATAAATCATAAAAATAGATAAAAATAATCATGCATTAATAATTTATGCAACACTATTTTTCTAACTCAGACTTTAAAATCTGTTGCTGTCATGCATCCCATCACCTGTACTCGCTTCTGATGTCACAGTGTGAGTTTTTATTATTTGATACATTATTTAATATTTTATTTGGAAAACATAATAACAAAAAGTAATTAGCAATATTTTCTCACACTTAATTATTTCTTACTCTACTAAAATCAAGCATCTGTAACAGTTTTTATTGTTTTTTTTTTTCTCATTCTTACACAAACAGAAAAAATCATTAATTTGAATAAAATAAACATAAAAACAAACAAAATGTGATTGTGTGATGTGCTTTCTAGTTGTATTTTATTTCATTTTATTTTACTTATTTTTTCTTTGCTTTGTCATTGACTGTTTACTGACTTACCTTTAATTCTTTTGACTATTTTCATCTTTTTCTTTCATTTTGCGTGATTTTCCAGGCATCTGCAGGTACTCAACTAATTTTGTTGCTGATCAAATTCCACAGAGGAAAACCTAGTTGACAAATTCAAATGAACAAAAAAAATGTGTTCTGATTCACAGGGTCTACACATTGTTCACTGCTACCTATGTACGAGAAGGAGATATTTGTATGTTTACTTCACATAACAAAATTTGTTCTTTTAGAATTATCTGAGACAGAAATTATCACATACTCAGACTGATTATGTAATTTAATCATATAAATTAACATACATCTAATGCAAATTACAATTCTTTTATTAATGGGCAGATATGTAGATAGTGAACTTGATGAACTCTCAGTCTGTTACTCTAGCCTGGTTGTGTGATTTGCCCTTTGACCTTTTCCCAGCATTGCTCAGATAACCTCCCTGACCTGATATAAAACTGAATGTGCACAGTTTATATGCATTTTCTGACCATTGTTCATTAATCAGTAAGATTACATTGTCTACTGATGACATGGAAACATTTTGAACCCACCAAAATACATAAAAAAATCAGATGTAGGTACAGTGGCACCAGTACGTCTTTGGGCACATAAAATAAAAAATAATAAAAAAATCTGAATGCCATGCAAATAAGGAAGGAAGGAAGGAAGGACGTGACATGTGGCCAGGTATGGTTTCCCATACTAGGAATTTGTGCTCTGCGTTTAACCCATCCAAGTCCACACACACAGCAGTAAGAAGTGAACAACCACGCGCACACACACACCGTAAACACACACCCGGAGCAGTGGGCAGCCATTGCTGCGACGCCCGGGGAGCAGTTGGGGGAACGGTGCCTTGCTCAAGGGTCTCACCTCAGTCATGGTATTGAAGGTGGAGAGAGTGCTGGTTATTCACCCACAATGCCTGCCGGACCTGGGACTCGAACCCGCGACCTTTGGGTAGAACACCAGAATGAATAAGAGAGGAACTCAATTTATCCTTAGTGAAAAAAGTCTGTGTAAATGTTTTTGAAGCACATTTTTATATTGTCAAAAATAATGGTTTTATTCAGTTTGTTAAAGTTATTCTTAACACTTGAAACAAGAATATTGATGTATAGAACACATACTGGCTAGCTTTATTGAATATAGAAATTATTATGGGTTTATTATAATAAATATTATGCACATTTCAAAAAGACATCCCAAAAGACAATAAATGTCTTTCAAAGTTGACTTTATTTCTAAAATGTAAAGTAAATTCAACGATATTTTTAGTCTAAGTGAAGTGAAAATTCTACTCTCAGATATTTTTAGCTTATGGTAAAATTAAATTGTAAATAGATTTAATAAAATGTCTAAAGAAAATATAATAATTAAATATAGTATATGCTATTTATAATAAACTTTTACTTGACATTTTACTTTTATAAATACACATTTCTATAAAATAATTTTGAGGCAAACATAATTTGAGAAAAAATGTATAAATAACCATGGCTATTCTTAAAGGCACAATATGTAGGTTTTCACCACTAGAGGTCGCATTTTCAAAAATATGGATGAGGCGAAGTTCAATGATGCAATGACGGAGCATAGAACACTGGGAGATGTCGTTTTCACAAATCATGTTCACGGATGAAAAGCTCATTTATATCTGTTTAATCACCTAACCACCTGTACATGACTATTACTTACACAATGAACAATATATATTTGCTTACCCGTCTATTAAAACACACGGCGAGAGTGGAGTCTCTGGCCAGTCCGAGGTTTTCGCGAAGCTCCCTCCATTTCGGAAACGCCACACCGATATTTGTTCTCGTTTATTTGTTTCAATATCTTCTTATCTCAGTTTGTATACATCTACGTTTTTTGGGATTGTGGAGAGTGTAATCACGATCCGTTATATCGAAATGCACAATAAATAACTACCACTTCCGCATTTGTCCACGCATGTTGCCCTAGTATTCATAGGCAGAAACCGAGGATAGCGCGGATATTGCGTCATTGATAGGCGACAATGAACCTGGAATTTCCTTGAATTTACAAATCCTACAGAACTTTTGAGATAATGTATACAACTGCATGAAATATATATCACTGTCCTAGTGGTTTTTGGATATTTTATAACAAAAATCTAATATATTGTGCCTTTTAGTATAGGCTAATTCTTAAGTATTTTAAAGTTGGGCCAAAGTTTTTCTGAAGGTGCTATATGTAAATGTACAAACCAGGAAGCTATATGTCATCAGTAGCATTATGTTGTGTGTGTGTGTGGTTCATTGCAGCCCAACACAGTGCTCATACAGTAGCTTAGACTTCCTTACCGCTCGTTCCTGCATGCAGAGGTCAGGAAGGCCTTCACTCAGAGGAATAAAACACAAGAGAATGGACAGAATAGGAATGAAAGGCAGCCTCTTCCTCCCATTTTGGCGGCTGGCACTCAAGGTGACCTTTATTGTCTGGCAGGGTCAGGTTTGTGGTTGCTGATGTAATTTCCACACACACACACACACACACTCTGGCACACACCCTGCCCGCTGCTATTGCTCCTGACAGGATGACTGTGTTTGTCATTACTCAAAGGAGTTTTGACTAGAAGAAAGCACCGCCAGACATTGACCACACCATTCCACAGCAAAGACTCGTCTATTAGAGCTTACACTTGGTATAATGGTACAGAATTTGCATTGTATGCTTTACAGTTTGTTACTGATCCAAATATAAAAAACAAACAAACACAGAGAAATAAATAAAAAAACATGGTGATAACGTGTTGTGTATATGTATCACATAGCCCTAAAATATTAATTTATCAATAATACCATGTTTTTTGGACAAGGTACTGTGGTGATATCAAGACTTTTGGTATCATTTTATGTCATGTGCTAAACGCAAAAATACATACATTAAAAAAATAGGCCTAAATTTAGAATTTGTGTATTTAAAATGTGTATAAAATTTCTATCCATTTGGATTAAGCAGTTTTAGCATAAAGAAACTAGTAAACTTAATGTGATGCATCAGACACACTTTTTAAACAGATGGAATCAGCATGAATCTGTTTACTGTGGAAACAGTTGCGTTTATTCCCTTAAAAATCATGAAAATGGTTCAAATATGACTAGCTGTGAAACAAACAATATTTATTTGAGACTGAAAGTTAATGATACATATAAAAACCTGGTAATTGTGTATTTAAACCCATTTTCAAAACCTTGTTTTTGTCTTGTCCTGAATCACAACACCTATAATAAGTGTTTATATTCTGACAATTTAGACTGGTTCGGGTAGGTACCGCTGCGGAGTAACCCAGTACCTGTGTGATTTGTCATAGACATACACAGAGAGAAGTAGTTCCAGCTTTAATTTATTAGTACTATTACAGAATTCATATTATCATATTACAGAAATTAAGTTTCACTTTACTTTTACTTATGATTAACGAATATGTGCCACATTACTATTATCAGTTTGTTTATGTTTTTGCTGTGTAAACTGCAGGATGGACAAAGCACTGTAAGAAACCTACATTACATTTTTGAAGGGAATTGTCCTGTGATAATCCTTAAAGTTGTCCATAAGCAGCCTGGATAACCATGAAAACAATACTTTATATGGTAATTACTCTTTAAAAGAGCTATATCACTATACCATTATCTTACCATTAATAATACACCTGTTAATATTAATTTCTAGTTATGAGACTTGAATAAGTTCTTCTTCAGGCAACATTGCAAATCTGAAACATTGCTGATGAAATCTATAAGACGTTGTGCAAATTACAACGGTGTGCGAGACTAATTTATTTTGACTGTGTGTGATGCACCTGCCTGCGACATTCCAGGTGTGAGCTAGCTGTTTCAATGTTTGTATGCTTTGCTTTCTCTCTTTCTCCTCGTTGTCTCACACTCTCTCACACTAATCAAAGTGCCCTAAGTATATGTTGACCCAGATGATGACATTCATAGCCACTTACGCACATACAGTAAACGCACACTGTATAATGGGACATGCTGATAAATGGTCGTGGCCTTGCTGCATTTCCCACAGAGAGAAGTGTCACAGATATTTTTGCAGTTGTAGCACTCAGCAGAAACGCACACAATAGAAAGACACAGGGGGAAAGGTGAATGTGGCGGTACATACAAACACAGTTATTCATCAGTCTGCTAACACACACACACACTTCCTTTCTTTGACTCCATCACCTGAGGGGCCTTGTTTGTCTAAATCTAAATGAAAACAGTCAAACATCCTGTAGGACAGAACAATCACAAATGAGATGTTTAATATCTTGGTTGTTTCTCTTAGACAGCAGTGAGGATAAACGGGGAATAAAAAGTCTCTTGCATCTCGATTGTTTTTTCTGAGAAAAGGCCTATTACTGTATGTGTAGAAGAGGTCTCAAACATTTCTCATTGAAGTCACATAATAGCACAGAATTATAAGATATTGCTTGAACTTTAGCTTACAAAGAGAACTTATGGAAATAATACACTTTTTAAAGGATATACTTGAGTGTGAACTGTATGTTTTCAGACATTTAACTGCATGTCATTTAAAAGTAAAAGAAAAATGATCTGATTATAAATGTGTATTAAATGCAGTTAGCTGAACTTTAGATGGCTTATTTGACCCACTTACTGGTACATAGGACTTAAGTAGACTACATATGATTATTATAATTATCATATGTACTTATAGGTATATTTAAAATGTATTATATTTATATGTAATATCAAATAGCACATTACAGTACTTCTTTAAAGCTTGACAACAGATCATTATATAAAAAAATTATATAAAAATTTAAGTGAAATGATTTAATATTATTAAAAAGTGCACTTTTTAAAAGTGTACTTAAGTGTGTTAAGAAACAGTCATGAAAGTGTCTTTAAGTGCACTTACTGTAAGTGGCTTTTTATGTCACCAATATCTTATTATCTACATTTTTGAAAAACATACATTTTAAGACTTGAGGTACACTACAAGTGCACATTCAATACGATTAAGTGTATAATTTTTGACAAGCATTGCTATATCCACATTTATTTTTAAAGTGATGAAGAGTATGAACAGTAGTTTGTTTAGGCATCATGCAAACCATGCAAACCCAAAATCGCTAACTATGAACAGTTAGTCAAGAAAGCAGTGACACTACCTTCATATCCACACTAGGAGGCAACTATGCGCTACTTCTTACATTCCCTTGTCTCGCGCACGCGCACACACACACACACACAAAGTCTCTCTTGGGTTCAGAGCTGAAGATAAATTGTTCCTCTGCTCTTGTTCCTCTCCCCCCTCTCTCTAAGTATTGTGGTCTGAAGTCAAATCCAATAGAAACGATGGCAGCCATATTTGAGTGTGTGTCCTGAAGGATAAACAAACTACAGAGGATAAAGGCACAGAAGAGGCAAGACGTTACAGAGGCATCTGGGTTTCAAACTCTAATATGTTAATCTTCTAGATGAGATTACTTTTTCTAGATAACATTTTCTGAAGAAAATATGAATGGTGCTCATGCAAAACTCACCAGGGTCTTAGTACATGAATGTACAAATCTCTATAACATTTCTAAGGTCCCTCCTTTTGTCCATTATATTATGTTCCAGATTGAAAGTGCAAAAAGTAGCAGCACAAATGGTGCATGATTTATGTACTGAAGGGTCCAAATACTAAGAGCTAAGACGATTACAAAGACGACCCTTCAAAAGACGATAAAAGACAAATGAACTATTTCTTTCCACAGTGTTATTGTTTATCGTTACTTAGCAACATTTTTGTACATCATATTTAAAATGTTTATGTTCTATTCCGGGAACTTCCCAAACTCAGCCATCTGTTTCCAATAAGTGGTCTGTGAGGAGTTTCGGTTGGAACTGTCAATCGAGAAAGGTTAGTGTGTGTGTGCATGTGTGTATGGAATGGGGTTTAGTGTATAAACATCTGTTTATTATTGTGGCATTAGTAGAAGCACGTTAATTCTGTTCCAAATCCTAATGAGCAAAAAAAAAAAAAAAAAGAAAGAAAAGACCTTCCTTATAATGTTCTATAGGGGCATTTTATCCTAACAATCAAACTAATGCATTTGGAAGATGTTTTCAGATTTTTTCGTTTGTTTGTTTTATGTTGGAGTGATTTTATGGTTTACAAATTCCAAATGGAATACTTTACAAATTTCTTCTGCAAGAAATAAATATTTTAGACAAAGCATAACCAGCATTGTAAGTTGTACCTTGGAAGTGTTTATAACTCAGACACTAATCCAAAAGTTAGGTAGTATAATAACGCTGCCTTCTAAGATACCTTCTTTTGGCCAGTCTGTAAGATTGCATCCTTCATGGAGAAAATAATCCCATAAATGCACTGCAACAAGCTTACTTGGAAAAAAAAATAAAATCCAACCCAGCTAGACCTCATCCTCACATGTAACTCTATCAGTGACAAGCATCTTTTTATTCATTACATTTCTCTGACCATGTGTACTTTCCAGTCACTCTCCCTGCTGACTCCTTCTCTGCTCTCCTTTTGCTTTAACCCCTCTCTCTCTCTCTCTCTCTCTCTCCATCAGTCAGTCAATATGTGCTTTATTGGCATTAGACTTGTTACAGTGTATTGCCAAAGCAGTGTTTACGTTGAATCTAGAACAGATATATACTACTAATGGATAAATAAATAATAATAATTATTAATAAACAAATACCTGCATGTATGTATCAGTTAATTTTACAATTTAATGAACAATTTAAGTTTAGTGTTGGGTGTGTGTGTGTTGTGGGAGCATCACTGATTTATTGACTCGCCCCTCTTTTTGTGACAGGCATCAGTGTATCTTTGATGCTAATAAGATACAATCTTGTTTTTCAGATAAATATTGAAGTTGTGTTTTCTTGTCTAACATTTTGAAGTCAGGGTAAAGTATTTCAAATTTGGGATAAAATGTCTTTCTAATGTCTTTCTAGTTCTGGCAGCTTGGGAGGAAGGGTTGCTCTGTCTCCACTTCTTCATGGGTAAAAAGTATGGGCAGATGCGGCTCTCTTTGGGCAGCCAGTGCTGTCGATATCTGCCGTCTCTATAGTCAGATTATGACTGCTCAGTCTGTACCTTACCATTTGTTGTTTTAATGTACTGTCTTTCACTGCATTCAGATACTCTGCAGTTGTGTATCTCTATTTAGGGCTTAATAACATTCAAGTTTACTTTGTTTTTCTATTGTTTCTTTTCAATAGGATCATTTTCTTTTTGTATTGCGGATGGATGTTTCAGTGTCCTGATGCTGGATGTTGTTAGTCATGTTAGTTTGTTTTTGCAGCTTCAGGACCATCTGAATCAGGGGACTTTTTTCAGGTTTCATTTCATGGTTTTTAAGGGCTTTAAAATGGTAAGTTGGGGATCGCTAATTTTTTTGGTGTTTCCAGAATTTGATGGCTCATTTCTCAATGCAAATTAGTAGCCTAATTCCGGCATAATTCTGCCCTGCGTGAATTGTTCGATGTGTTCCTCTGTACTCTGGGGATACTCTTATAGAACTCAGCATACAGGGCTTCGATCAGATTTATGTCCCATTTTTCAAATTTATGATTTAGGAGAGGACCCCACACATCACTGGCATATAATGCGTTAGGTTCTATGACTGATTGGAATAGTCTGAGCCAGATTTTAATTGGGATTTCAATTTGGATATATATAAATATATATATATTTTTTTGATGGAATAAAAGACCCTTCTTGCTTTGTCTTTAAGTTCATTCACAACCAAATGTAGCTTACCAGTTGCACTTATTTTCAGCCTGAGGTGTAGTTTGTGGCATATTCAATTTTGGTCATACCAAGGGTGCAATTGTGTCTCTTTCCCTGAAGTCTGGATCTTCTCTGGAATGTTAGTACTTAGTTTTGTTAGTATTAACAGTCAGGACCCAGGTCTGACAGAAGGTGTTCAGGACGTCTAGGTTCTGTTGTAGACCCTCTTCTGTTGGAGACAGCAGAACCAGATAATCTGCAAACAGCAAGAACTTAATGTTGAGTCATGTAGAGTGAGGCCACTTCTCTTGATGTCAATCAAGCTATTAATACTCTCTTCTCCACATCATGCATTGACAATATGCTACATGTCAGCACCATTCTGCCCTTGGATCACAGATTCTCTTCTACAACCATTAAATCAAGCTCTGTTACTACCAAAACAAAAACACCCCAGACACCTGAAAACTATTTACAACATTCTCTTCCTCCACCCCATCCCACTTCTTCTGACAGCTGATGACTTTGTCACAAGTTGGCAACCATCAAAAACCTGTTCTCTACATCATTTGCCACAGCCGACCTCCATCCACACACATTCAACTCTTTCTCTCTTCCTCACAAAGAATGAGGTCTCCAAAGTTCTTTGTACCAGCCATCCTCATGTCCCTTAGACCTGTTTCCATTCCACATCCAACATGAGATCTCCACAACACTGCTACCAGCACTCACTCACATCACGTCTCTTACTACTGCCAACTTTCTCACTGCATTTAATCATCCAAAAAACAACACTCAGTTCTACAAAACTACTTCTTCTACAAAACTAATTTCTACAAAAAACACCAATCACTACAGACCAAACTTTCAAATATGGAGGTCCTTGTAATCCCTGCAAACCTGTCAGTTGACTACAGCTGTACTGTTAAATTGGGGTCTACGGCACTAATTCCAATCAGGACAGCAAGGAACCTGGGGTTAGTGTTTGATGACCATCTGAGCTTTACCACCCACATTTCAAGAAACACTAGTTGTGCAGGATTACCCTTTAAAAAAAATCAGACCCCTCTTGTCAAAGTACACTATGCCCTAAAGGGTTCACCTTATCACCTTAAGGGTACATTTTATTACTCTAAGATTCTAATGCACCCTTTTAAGGGTAATGAAGGTATAAATGTGTCACTTTGTGGGCACTGCCCCAGTGACAAGCTGTCACTTTAAATGAAGACCTAATTTTATTTGAGGGTTGCCGCTGGAACAACACTGACCTGAATTAACACTTTAATTCACTTTAATGCCTCCTGCCAGGTACAGCCACTAAACGAGCACCTCCTTGTTGTACCTTCACTTCAAGGCACAAAGTCACTCTTCTTCAACCTTCTCACTCTCTGCTCCTTTCTGGTGAAATGAGCTTCAAACCTCCACCCAAACTGCTCAAACCATCACAGCCTTTAAAAAACAACTGAACACATGCCTCTTCAACTACCACTTAACAACAATGCTCTTTCTTCTTCTTTTCTAAATTCCTCTTTTTCAAATGGTTTTGGATAAAATCATTTAATAAATGAATACATGTAAATGCAAATATGTTATGTTAATACCATATCATACTTGATGTACAAATTCAGCCCAAAAAGATGTTTTGCAACCATGTTAAACAAGCTAGTTTTAGATGGGCTTTCCAGCAAGATTGTTATTGAAAACAGATCTTAATTAAAGGCTGATAGATTTTGAAGCCAAAGATGACAATGCCTGCAGGGGGGATCTCTATTCAGTTTTACAGCACATCATATTTCACCTACCAACAGTGTTTTTGGAAATATCCATGTGTGTGAGAGGCTTGGATCTTGTATTCTAATGCATGTTTTAAGCTACCGTTTGTGACTTAAAACGTTAATCATGGAGACATGACAGGCTGCTGGGCCAGCTGGAAAAGTAAATGATACTACAGGAACAAAGATCACTCCTCTCCGTTCTCTCATACTCTCATACCCACCATTTCCCACTGTCTTCCTGTACTGGGATGTTTTCTAGGTCAACAACAACTAGGCAGAAACAATACATTTTTAACAACTGTCAATTAAACCTCACACACACAGAATGGGAGGTCAGTGGATCCCCTGAGACTTTTGACTATGTGCATAATGTTTATTCCATATTTATGTTATTTTGGCCAAGGAACTGCACACTGACACGACATTTCATTTATTCATTTAGCAGATGCTTTCATCCAAAATTATTTATAAATAAGGAGCATCACAACAGAATTATAAGAGGCAACAGTAATGTTTTGGGTATAAACTTGATTAGTACCCAAGCTACAAAAGAAGTGTGGAAAAAAGGGAAAAGAGTGAACACAATTGTTACAGGAAGTGACTTTGCTTATGATTATAAGTACAGTAAATTAGATAAGTGTTTGTGGAGGTTGTATATCTTTAGCTGTTTCTTGAATGCTTTGATAGCAGATCAGGTGGAGCTTGTCAGGTTGCTCCGCCACAGAGGAACAGACAGTGTGAAGGTTCTGGAAAGTGTAGCCAGTGTACATATATAACATTCTAAATGTTATATATGTAAAATAACACATTACTTTTTAGTTTACAAGAAAATATCTAAGGTGCTTTTTAAATAAGTAACACCAGTTACTTTGTTTTCCTATTTGTTGATTGGCAACTCTTCTGTTCCCATGGTGAGAGAAATTGGAAAGCATGTGTAAACGTGATACTGTAATTCTAGAATAAATGGGAACATGTATTTACTCTTCTTATTTGCATTAGTGTATTACAGTTGAGGAACTAGAACAAGCAATTCATCCTAAAGAATCAAATAAACACAGGAAGTGCTCTTAACACAAATTTACAGACATTGTTCAGATTAGAACAAGCTAATCTGCAAAATTGTGGGCTCTTTTGGGCTCACTGAAGACCACTTGATAGGGTAATTGATGATTAACCTAGCTGGATGTTGAAATCGTGCTGCAGAGTTGGAGTGGAAAGGAAGAAAAGAAACTCAGTCTTTGCCAGGCTTAGCTGCAGGTGCTGTTCTTTTATCCATACTGAGATATCCACTAAGCAGCCTGAGATTTGTGCAGCTATCGTTGGTTGAAATGATAGATAGACCTGTGTGTAATCAGCACAGCAAAGGTAGGAGAAAAAATGTGCTTGTACAATGTGTCCCAGTGATGTAGTGTGAATGGAAAAAAGGACGGGTCCAAGAATTGATCCCTGAGGAACCCTGTGACTAGTTGATGTCTACAGGATACCTCTCCTCACCAGGCAACACTGAAAGACCTACCTGTGAGATAAGATTCAAATCAGCAAAGGGCAGTTCCCGTCATGCCAAGTCATGAGAGACTGGACAGAAGAATCTGATGATTCACAGTTTCAAAAGCAGCAGATAGATTAAGCAGAATGAGAACCGATAGTTTGCAATTAGCTTTCGCAATCCGCAGGGCTTTAGTGACTGACAGCAATATGCTCTCAGTTAAATGGTCACTTCTGAAACCTGATGCCCAGTTGGTTATTCTGTGAACAAAACAATGACACCTGTTTGAAAACAACATGTTCAAGTGTTTTCACTTTGAATGAAAAGAGAGACAGGTCTAGAAAGTGTTTAAACAGGTTTTTGAGCATTGGGCTGCTCGAAGGCAGTGGGAAAAATGCCTGTGAGAAGAGATGTGTTGATGATATGTGTGAGTGCAGGTAACAGTGCAGGAGAAATTGCTTTTAGAAGGTGTGAGAGGGTTGGGTCTAGAGGACAGGTAGTAAGATGACTGGAGAGGAAAAGCTTAGATACTTCTGCCTTAGTGAGGGGACAGAAAGTGAAGAGGAGAGTTTTAGCAGTGGATGTGGCTGGTTTGAGTTCCTGTATGTGTGGAGCTAAGAACTGACTCCTGATGGTTTTAAATGATCTGTGAAGAATGTAGTAAAATCATCAGCTATTACATAGGTGGTAGGAGGTGGTGGAGTGGGACAGAGGAGAGAATTGAATGTTTTGAAGAGATTAAAAGGACTGAAGTGCTGTTTATCTTGTGGAAATATGAATATTTGGCAGTATGGACTTCAGAGAAATATGAAAGCAAATACTGATACATAATCGGGTTCAGCAGATCTTTAGATTTGTGCCGTTTTCTCTCTGCTGCCCTGAGTTTGTTCCAGTGTTTTTACGAAGAACATTGGATAGCCAGGGGTTAGAAGGGGCGGTACGCTTAGAGGAGAGATACTGTCTAGACAAGAAGTTAAAGTGGAACATAAAGTGTCTGTTGCTATATTCACATCCAGAGTTGAGAAATGGGTGGATGAGATAAGAGAGGATGACACTACAGAGGAAAGATGGGAGGAAGACATAGGTTTACCTAAAAGTAACCGACTGATGGGTTGGTGGGACACAGGTAAGATGTAGATTAAATGTGATAAAGAATTGTTCAGAGATGTGTAGGGGTTTTACCAAGATGTTGCCTGCAATACAAGTGTGTGTGTAAATCAAGTCAAGCTGGTTTCCTGATTTGTGAATGCTTGTAGTGGTAAGCCATTTGAGATTAAATTAAGATAGGAGTGAGTGGAAGTCGCCATAGACTAGAAGTGAAACTTGTTGGGAACATACACATATAGGTGTTTGTTGGGGTTGGAGGGCAGCAGTAAAGGTCAACGTTAAAGCAGTAAATTTGGTTGGCTACAAGTAGTCAATGGAGTGAGACCAAGAGAGCTCTCTTTAGCTGAGCCAGTAGGGAATGTTCAATTTTCAATGGAATTTGCTGTTAATTAGATGAAGCCAGCCAACCAAACTGGCTTTCAGTTTAGAGAAAGTTCTTGCCATTTTGTATGCAATTTGCATCAAACAGGCATGGTGCTTGCTGGCTAGCCTTGATAAAGCTGGAAGTCAATAAATCATGGGAACTGAGAAAGTCTATAAAGAATTAGATCTGGACAATAGAAGTGTTCATTAAGTAACACAACAGTGACCACAACAGACTGTAACACAGTGGCTCTTAAAACACTATTTAAGTGAGCAATTCAGCTGTTTAAGGAGAGCAGTTAAGAAGCCATCATAGGGATGTGGATGTGTTTTCAACAGCTCTGCAGTTCGGCACTCCAGTGTGTTCGAGTTTTTTCTTGTGTCTGAGCTCACAAACAGAATGAACAAAAGATTATCACTTGAAACAAGGTGGAACCCCAGAGCACACCCACGTATTACGCAATCTTCACAGACCAATGGCAGCTTAAAGATGTTTAACAGCTGACGAAAAGTTTTCCGTAAAGTTCGGGGGGTCTGACCCCTACTAATTAAGGGCTTGAAAAATCACCATCCACCCCCGCCACCCAAACAATGTCACAACAATGATTTGGAGGTCTAAAAAAGGCTGTATACGAAATGGATATAATTCTAAATAATGCATGAAGAATGTTTCAACTGTGTTTGCAAACAATCTTTCAGTAACCACAATAGTAAGCTTGTAAGACAAATAGACTTACAGCCGTAAGGTGAAAGGCTTTTTTGATGTACTTTCATCAAAAAGTGGAGCATAAAGTATATATTTTACTTTTTTTTTTTTTTGCATTGCATTGCATTGCACTTTTTGTCCTTGTGGTTCATGAATTACAGTAAACCACTTGAATGCTTTCAGTTAAGATCAGTATCAAACAATACACTGACAAACAATAAATACTGTCATTGTTTAATTAGACTGACATATCACAAGTATTTCACAAACCCTAGCTATGCCTTGTGTCTTCTGAAAGTGTCTTTTGTCTTTAAGAGTGTCAACGCTTGTGTTATTATTAGAAATTAGAAAATCTTAACCATTACTCCCCAAATTAAAAGAAAGGAATGACTTTAAACAGCCAGAAGAATGCCCTTGTAAAATTTGTGCATTGTACATGTTATTACACATGAATAACTTAATTGAATTGTACAAGAAAGGCACATACACTTAGAGTGTTTGGCAGTAGCCCAGTCCCCTATTGTTTGTGATTTCCTGTACGGTAGAGGTTGATTGGCTGCAGATGTGAGCAGACCTGCAGTCTACATTGTAATTTTACACACACACACACACACACACACATACAGAGGATTATACATACAGGCAAACAAATACCTACATTTTTTTACACACACAAATACTCAAATTTCTCATTACTGAATTCTCCAGCACTTCTCTCCTCAGCAAAATCCCAAATAATCCTCTCACTTTTCTTTTCTCACTGTGTTACGCTTCACTAATACTGCAACGCAGGCATTCTCTCTCTTTCTATTTTTCTGTCTCTGAAACTGAAATCCCTCAACATTTGTGTTAAAGCCAAATCTGTTAAAGGCCCCATGAAAGCAAAATTGGGATTTTAAGACTTTTTAGCCTATTAGCTAGTACAGTGTTTGAATTATATGGGTAAAAAAGAAGTTGACTTTGGTATATAAAAAAAATAATGCTTATTTTGGACAGCCGGACAGTGGCGGGTGTAAATAGTTACAGTAATTTAATCACCTTTCTCCTGAAAAAGTAAAGTAAGGGATTACTTATATTTTAAGTGTATATACTGTAGAACAGTTATATACAATACAATAGTGGATTTAACATCAAAATGTAAATTCTAACCTTAAAATGCATGGTTTTTATGTAACCGACCGAGGATCATACACTAGCAGACTTTAAAGTTGTTCCGATCACAACAAATGCACGCAGAAACATGCACCTTGTTCTACACAAATGTGTTGTAAAATTGGCTGAAAATATCAAGCATGTTTGATAACCTCCGTGTGGATAGAATCAAAGTCTAGAGCTACAAATTCAGTCTTTGACCATTATACACTACCCGATGTTTTGTGGAATCCGTCAGCTTTAATCTGCAGACTGGCTCTGACTTTCCTCAACTAGTGTCAACTTTTTCAGACTGTAAAATCGGGGAAATCAGGGCAAAAATCGCTTTAGTTAGCGAAATCACTGACTTAGTTAACTTCCTTTGATCTCAAAGTATTGGTGGACTCAGCTTTGCCTGTGTGCTAAAAATTATTATCTTGACTGTTCAAGAACAGAGATCTGTAATCATATTCATAAATGACAGACAATTTGTAACTTTTATAATGAGACGTGTTAATAATATCACAGCTTCCAGTTTTGTATGTTTTGGATGTGTTTACAAGTTTTAGTCAGGAAACTGGATTGGTTTTGGATCAATGATTGGAAAGGTTGGAAAAACAATCATGTTATGTCAGGGCAGTACTTTTCCCCAAGTTTAATACAAAAGGTTTCCCTTCAGTTTGTTGATTTTTTTATTATTATTATTTATTTTCAGTTTTAGATCCGGGACATCCCAGCCCACCTCAGAATTTCTCATCTAGAAAAACAGATCAAAATTATTGACTGATTCGTGGAGAGTGTTTACAGTGTTTTTTTTGTTTGTTTGTTTTTTTTTACTGATTTCTAAATTGCATGTGATTGATCACTCAGAAACTACAGAAAAGTGATTTTCTGACACGCTTGAACGCAACACAAGAACATGCCCCTCCTGTTTCAATAGGAAATACATCAACACAAGAAAACAAACAGCACTCATCAAACCTCATTTAAATGGTCTTGATGGTCTTTACTACGATAATGAGATTGTGAGATAAAATAACACAAACATACAGAAAAACTTTCATTTCTGCATTTGAATTCTCAGAATCACATCCACAATCTCTTTGTTCTCCCTTTATCGTGATCTTCCTTCATCCATCACTGAAGTCCAGGGCCAGCGGACCACCCGCTGTTAGCAATGCCCATTAAAATCTCTGCGTAATGAGAATGAGATGGGCTGTTATCTTGTAAAGGCTCTGCCATAAACAGTGGGCTGAAGTCCATGCGGCTGGAGCTGTAATCTGACTGCGGGATCAATGAGGAATGCCTCTGTGTTCCTTTCTTGAGTTTATGTAAAAATTAAATGGTTTAAATGAGTGTGTCTAAATTTAATGAGGCTTACTTGTATTTTTGTAATAGGAAAGTGGATAATCTAATGGCATTTAGACCTCTGGTGGAAGAAAGAGATTTTTGTCTCTAGGGATCCCATGAAATGGTTTAAAGATTGCGGTTTTCTTTCCTGCATTGACGTATACTGTTCAGCCTCATCACTTTTATTACATTACCATACAGCCTCTTTCATAATGGAATCTGAATTTGAACATCCTTTAAAACAGTGGACACTAGTACGAAATCTACAATAATATAATAACTTCAGTTTATTTGTTTGCTAAAAAAAATAATATTTATCAGAATACACATATGAATGGCAATCAGTGGTGAAAGTGCTTTTATAAGCTTATGGTGGCTAAGCTAGCTAAGCAATGCTAACTAGTGAAGCCATTTCCTTTTATGATACATTACACTTGTCTGAAATTCTGGGTGCATGCACATGACAGTGATTGTACTAAAATCCTTCATGATTTTCATTTTCGTTTTTCATTCATTTTCACGTTTCGCATACAGACAATACAGCTGTTAAAAACAATCCCAGTTCACAAAGATCCACAAGAATTATTAAAAACACATTATTCATGCTAGGCCAGTAGTTGCAAAAAAAAAAAAAAAAGCGTTATGTCTGCGCACATACATATTCCTATAGACTGAACATGTAATATGCATGTTGTCAACATTTTTTCCAAATTCACGCTTTTGTAATTCACAGACAATAACGTCACAATTTTGAAACACATACACTTTGAAGCCCATTTTTAAATATTTGCATTTTTAAGCTTCGAAATGCTCTTGTCTTGTACATGAATTGCCAAAACACATAAATAGTTTAAAATTTTTAGTCAAAAATGTGAAAAAAGTGTAGTGTAAAGCACCTTAGAAATGTTGCCTTGGAAACCAAATAAAATATGTTTAAGTTGAAGTACTAGAATTACTAAGACTGTAATACAAAAATTGAGGGGAAAAAAAGCTCCAGAAGGAAAAACCATGCATTAAGAGCCAGGGGTAAAAACTTTTGAACAGAATGGTGTAATTTTTTTCTCTTTTTTTCTGGTTTTCTTTTGCCTAAAGGAACACAACACTTTTTCGTTTTTTAAATAGTGAAAATCAAAGAATGTGCAGGCAGTTGAACTGCTTAGGAACAATGCAGGACTTATGAACAACTATCGCAGAACATAAAAACAGTCATGGATCAACCAGGAAACAACACAAAGTATTTCGATTTAAGGGTATATAAACTTTTGAACGTATTCATTTTTAGAAATTCAGTTATTATTTATTTTTGTGGAGTATATTTAAACATTTGTTATATAAAATAGCTTGTCAGGACCAGTGTTGGAGAAAGTTACTTTTAAAAGTAATGCATTACTCCCTAAAAAAAAGTAACTAATTACGTTACTTAGTTACTTTTTATGGAAAGTAATGCATACCTTACTTTTGCATTACTTTTTAAATATGGGCAGAGCTTGAGTGTTTGTTTTTAATATAAGTTATATTTATAGCAAATGTAAAAGCCCTTTCACACAAGTGTAATGAATAAACCTCAGGCTGAAGAAAAAGTAAATTCACATGTATAAAGTAGAATACAGGAGAAGAAAGTTCAATACTCTTCAGCAATGAAAAAAACAATGAAGCACAATAGTTAGTTTTTGAAGTAATTTTTGCTTATGAGTATGGTTGAACTGGATCATCAAAGGTCAGCAGCAAAGACATTGGTTAATAAAATGGGATTAGATACATTTATGTAATTTAAGTTTTGCAGGTTTGCATCATATTCTGAGTTTATTTTGATGAATACTAAATCTGTTTTTTGAGAGTGAGATGAATTAATGCACATTCACATTTAGTCTTGAACTACTGCACACAATGCCTCTGTATTTCTGATTTCTCCCAACATGGGATCAGGAGACTTGTCAGTCAATAAATAAAAAAACAAAGTAACTAGCGTTCCTTTTTTTAAAAAAAAAGTAACTCAGTTATATTACTCCAAAATTAAAAAGTAAGTGTGTTACTTTACTAGTTACTTGGAAAAAGTAATATTATTACGTAACTCGCGTTAATTGTAATGCATTACTCCCAACACTTTTCAGGACAGTACTAAATAAAAAATAACATGCAATTTTCATGAGCTCTTTAATTTTGTTAAAATTATTAACGTATTTGCATATGCTGTGAGGCGTATGAGCACAACTATATATATGGGTGAAATTATAATTGCGGGTACATTTGGTGTCCCCACAAAAACAAAGTCATTATTTTTTCTACTTTTTTTTTCAAATGGTTAAATTTTTTGTTATTTTAATTTATTTATTATTGTTCTTTATGAATTACAAGATGTGCAGTCTATAACAATATAATAATTTATTTTAAAAGTGTATTAAATAGCTAAAAATCATTATTTCTTCTTGTCCGCATTAGTCAGTGTATTTTTTGTGATCATGTATCAATGTTCAGTCAAAATATTTTATATTACTTTTCTTTTGGCAACAGTGTATTAATTTATTTATTAAAGCCCTTAAATAGTTACTTACTTAATTCTACGACATTAAATTATTTAAAATGATTTTTTTTTTTTTTTGAAAAAAGTGTGTCCCCAAATCTTGTTTCAACTCTGTTACCATACCATATTTTGCCTTTAAATTGGTGGAATTATCTTTCAGAATTGTGGAAATTATGTTGCTTTCACTCAGTGATAAGATCTGAATCTCTGAAAAGTATCTGTGCTCTCTCTGAGAAAATATTTGAATCTAAGTTTTTTTTAAAAACGTCAACTCTGTTACCACAATATCACAAGGAAAACAGAATTCATTACTGATTCATTACTGATCTCACATCTCACTCTTTTAATCATGTTTTCATTAGTGCCATGTGTTCTTAGCATTTATGCTAAGCAAGTGAAGTTTTTGGGAAAAAATTAATAAAAATGTCAATTCTGTTACATTATATTCTCCACTGTAAGTCTACCAAGGTAACAGAGTTGACGGTGACAGATGGGGACACCAAATGTACCCGCAATTATAGAATGAGTCATATATTTAACTGTTTATATAACTAAAATAACAAAGAAGTGACAACTTTTAAAAGAACTCTAAAACAAAGATCTCAAATTATGGACAAAAATGACCAAAACTTCTATTTTAGTATCTGTAATATCTATTTCATGATATCAGTAATAGACAGTGCAGGAGAGAAAGAGAAAAGTGTAGGAGAGAAAGGATCAATGGGAGCAGGACACCTGAACCTGTGTCCCATGAGCACACAACCGCATGCTGTGCAAAAGTTTCATTGTTTATTTTCATATGATTGATTGTGTACACCCGATTGCTCCCCCATCATGACAAAACATGGCATTTTTGGCCTCCTACCTAGATGTCACTGCCAGAGGTGCATGAGGCGGGTTATTGTTTCCTTTCAATCTCAGAGCAGGAAATGTTCTCATTGTAACTTCACAGAGCGTCATTTGCGATTTTGTTTACAATTTGAGGAGAGCTGAGGAAGTTTATGCATTTTTGTAAGCAAGTAGCACGACGCCCAGCCGCGCGTGTTCAGGGTTTATCAGTAAACACACATACCAGCTCAGTTTGACAGATAATCTATAGTTAGAAACAGTCTACTCTAGCCATCACACACAAACACACATAAACTGGGCTGTGAGATTGTGTGTGTGTTCAATGACCTCTGTTCCACACCAATAGCCACAGTTCTCGATTTGGGTACATCTTAAACATCTCCTCTCAATTTTATTTCAATCTTACTCTACGCAGGGAACACAGACTCAATTATCGGATGTAATTTGCTGTAAAAACAACAAGAGGCCGAGGGGATGAGAAGAAGTGTAATAAGAGGTGAGATTGGTAGAGATGAGTGAAATGAAAGTCTCTCTCGAAGAGCTCCTTGCTGGGTTTCAGGTTTGTGTTTTGATGGAGATGTGTCTGTAAATATGAATTTGGGGACTGTAAGCAGACATGAAATTGTGGGAGAGTTATATATATAGTACATATAGCAGTATATGTCATCATTATTATTTAATTTTTTGTTTTATATTTTTACTATTTTTTATCACACTGCTGGAGAATGCTTCTAAACATACCTAACTAGCATATCATCAGGCGAAATGTCACAGTTACTTCAACAAATGCACTTCAGAATTTTTTTAAATCCAGATTACTTACTTATGGACTACAGAAGCAAAGCGTGTGCAAAAGATCCCTATTGGTTTACCAAAGTGAATTCATTGTTGAAGAAGCAACAACAGGGTTGACGAATAGAGAGGCGATTTTGTTGCAGCTGGAGTTAATAAACATTTGTAGGAGTTCTCTTAAAATCTGTCATGATTGGACTGGATAAACAAATACATTATGGAGTTTTTTTTGGATCACTAGATTCACTTTTGGTTTATTGTTTGTGTAACCAGCCTCACCACTTTCATTAGAAGTTTCAAGCAATCATGCTCTATTACGTTCATTCCCAAAGGATGTGAAGCTACCACAGACGTTCTTTTCTTTTTTTTTATCATCCTGGGGTTACAAAGCGGACCAATCACGACTGTTGTTTGGATAACTGAGATACTGAGGTTTGTCATCGCCACAGTTGTGCACGAATGTGTGCTGCACTCTTGTAATGGATTGGCAAAAGATCCTAGAATATGTCTATGTGTTGATTTCTGCCCCATGTCGTAACATGCATTTCATTCATTAATTTGTTCTTTTTTTCTTGTGTTTGTTCTCTCTTTCTGAGGATGTGGCCATGAAGGGGAAAAACAAACACGCTTTCGCCACAGGCTCACAGCAGCGGGGCGAGACACGGTGAGCGAAGATTCAACTAAAAACACACACATTCATTAAAGAGACAAACAGCCCGAGACACCACAAACACTCTTCCCCTTCGTTCCTACTCAGCCTTCAGTCCTTCCCCCTTGAGTGTGTCCGTTTCCTGAACTTTGTCCTCGACCTTTTCACAAACTCTTCAAACTGCCTCTGAGGAATGTGTTTTCTCATATTTGGTTTGAAGTTCCCTGTTTCCCCTTTCACCCTCCGACAGAGAGCATGGAGGTGGCAGAAAAGAAATCGCGCACACACAGTAAAATTGGACATGGGTTCCCTGTGGAGAAGCCCAGCATTTTTAGTTTACGATGGGTCAGTAGGCTGTGAGATGCTGCTGAGATGGAGGACAACTCCTGCAGGTCTCGCAAGCTTAAGGGCTGTGTGCATGCATGACCTTTTCCTACTACGCGTACAAACATTTCATAGATCTGGAGACAACCTCAGCCCATTGTGTTCAGTGAATAATGGTACCCTTCTTTAATGGTAATGCCATCACAATTTGCGTTTCAGTATAAGTCTGTGCAGCATTCATTTTTAATAAACTGCTATCAGGGTGTCAGCATGCTGTTTTAATCAAGTGTGTTAAATGAATTGATTTTGGAGTGCAATTTCTGGGTGACCTGGTGACTCACTGGATGCACACCAATCACAGGCCTTTTGTTCTGAGGACATTTCAGACGGCTGCAGTCCTTTGTGTTTATGCATTGTTGATTCAAATTTACATTTATTCATTTAGCAAACGCTTCTATCCAAAGCCACTTGCACATGAGGCAAAATGCAAGCAATTTATTTGAAAGAAACTGATGATGTTAGTGGTACTGTGCATTACTATTATTCAAAGCAATAGCACAGAACTAGCAGAAGTGTAACTGCAGGGAAGCAGAAAAAAATAACATTTGTGAACATGTAATTGGACTTGGCACAGCGGATTATATAGGTTCGACCCCATCCCAGCATGCACTAGAAGGTCAGTGCCAATCAGATCTTCTTCTAGACTAACTGATTGGTTGATCTTTCTAAATTTAAAACAAATTTGTATTTAAAGAAAATAAATACCATGCCAATGACATAGTAGAAAATGAACTCCTACATTAAAGGAACCGTATGTAAGAAATGTATTGTAATAATCATAAAATGTCTCTGTTATGTTCAACAGGCATTAAGAAAA
>JAUMHE010000048.1:21094220-21119685 GCA_032359235.1 Enteromius mattozi
GAAAAGGAGGGGGCGGGTGAAAAACCCCTCTCCAGTATTTTGAATTTGGACTGCAATACCTAGTTCAACCACAAGATACCAATTCTACATACGGTTCCTTTAAAGGAACATGCCACTATTTTTGAAAATAAGCTAATTTTCCAACTCCCCTAGAATTAAACAGTTGAGTTTTACCATTTTCAAATCCATTCAGCCGATCTCCGGGTCTGGCGGTTAGCTGTAGCTTAGCATAGATCATTGAATCGGATTAGACCGTTAGAATCTCGCTCAAAAATTACCAAAGCTTAACACTTCTGTAGTTTCATCAATCGACAAAAAAATTAAAAGTTGTGTTTTTTTTGGGGCCGATATAACTAGGAACTATACTGTCATTCTGGTGTGATAATCAAGGAACTTTGCTGCTGTACCATGGGTGCAGCAGGAGCAATGATATTACGCAGTGCATGAAAATAGTGCCCAGCTAGGAAAAATGTTGAAACTCTTTGGTATGTTTTGAGCAAGATGCTAGTGATTTAATCAGATTCATATTGTATCCATCTGGATTAGAATTGCTTCAGGTGTGATGTAATTTTGTAGGTAAAAAAACGCAAAATAGTTCATATTTTAGAACTTCTAGTTCCATCATTCTGATGTCAATGGGGCTTTTGAATAAGTTTACATAAGTAAAAACCCCTTGTCCGAAGGTTGCAGGTGGCTTGAAGTTGTCTAGATGTTAACAGACCTTAATTTGTTTATAATCAAAATTTTGCAAACTATCATAATTCAAACTTTTAGGGAAAATATAAAAAAAAAAAAGAATGAAAGATTTGTCAGAAGCTTATTGTTTGAATGAAATTTATTTTGCCTTTAAAAATTGTATTCACGTTTCTTGTTCAGAGATATTATTTTCTGCAATAATCCAAGAGTCAGTGGAAAAATCCTACTGGGTTTTAGTCGTAGGAGCCAGGTTATAAAAACGTACAGGTTGGCCTACAAAAACACATTGTCACTGCAGTGCTCTATTGATTAGATAATGAAAAGTGAGTGTAACATGCTAGAATGGAACTGAGTGCTTGTAGGGGGTTAAAAATATTAGAGATTTGTGCCATTATCATTGTGAACAACATGCACCTATGAGTTGGGCATAATAATGCCTCGAATATGCATCAAGGAAGCAAACAGTTTCCATTTTGAGTTCATGTTGAATATCAGTGTGTCTCTTTTTGTTTTCATATGCAGTGTCTGAGCAAAGACAAATGTCTATGCGAGCTCTAGATTACAGCTATTTTCTCCATGCTGAGTGTTTTTCTCTATGGATCTGCTTGTATATCTATCCATCCTTTAATAATTCCATGCTAATGCCCTGTGAATATTTTGGTGCAAAGATGAATTGCAATAGTACCTCCAATATCCTTTCGTTTATAGATATATGACACATGAGGTGCTTACATATTACAGCTATATTCTTATCAGGAAATGTTGGAAATTCAAGTATTTTTTTATTTTCCTAAAAGGTTTGTTCTAACACGAAGTGAGTCAGTGTTTAACTAGAGTGCCAAAGATAAAAGGGATGTGTAAAAATATAAAACAGTCACTTGAAATATAACATACTCAATTTTGCTTTAAAATGAAAATATAAAATTTAAATCCTACATGTAACACAAAATTATTGTTGTGTTACATAACTGTGACTGATCTTTATGTTTAAAAGAAAAAGAAATAATAGTAATGTTGTGTCATATGCTCAGAACATTCTACCTTTCATGTCGTTTTTTCTTCCTTTCTTTCCTTCCTTCCTTCCTTCCTTCCTTTCTTTTTTATTATTTAATGATAACAAGTAGACAGAATAAACTAGTGAGACTAGACGAGACTAGTGTTACATAATAATTTTCTATATAATAAATAAAAAGAAAACAAGAACATATAAAGAAATAGAGAACGCTAGTGTGAGAGGCACATTTTTTTAATAAATAGAAAAAAAAACACTACATTGTATACAAATAGAATAGAGAGTGCTTGTGTTTTAGTATTTTCTAATCAAGTACACTTTAGAAATTACCACCAGATTAATTTGTTAAAATTAAGAATATTGCATGGAATACAGAATGAGAGCTGCAACAGAATAGAATATTTTCAGTGAATAACTTTTAAAAATGTATTCTATAGTATTTTTATTCTGTATATAATCCATACTAATTCCACAAAATTCATTTCCCAACTCACTATAAGTGAATGGCTACCAGCAAAATATCTTCTTTTGTGTTCAAAGCAAGTTAAGGGTGAGTAAATGATGACACAATTTTCATTGTGTTAACTGTTCATTTAAGTTCAAACTGACAATTTTGTAAATAACACCAAAAGCTAATTCCTAACTGAAATACTAAAACACCAACATATGCTCAAAGGCCTACCTGCAGCTTGAAGTGATTAGAGCAATGTTCTTCTGTTGTGTTTGTATGGTTTGCAAAGAGTGTGTGTTTAATGAGCCATGAACTGCTTATCTGACATCAGACATGAGGCTGGAAAAAGCTCAGCGCACAGTCTATGTACCCCAGAGACTTGGGCTTTCTTTTTTCCTCAAATGCTGGCAAAACGCAGAGAGCCTTGAGGGCCATCGCCCACATCGCAGAAATATGCGGATGTATCAAATATCAAAACCAAACTAAACTTAAAGGAAACGTTTACCAGTTCTTCAGCATCTCATGGTCAATGGTAAGAGTAAGATACCACTTCCTGACCATGTCTCAACCAATTATACAAAGCAGGTCTGGAGCTGTTCATACAGATAGATGCAGAAAAGCTACCAGAAGATTTAACTTTTTAGTGGTACTTTATGTCCAATATTATATGAACACCCCATATTTGGCTATTCCAGTGATTCCTAAGTTTGGGAGAAATTTTGACTTTGGCTATTCAAGTAATTCCAATTGTTTATAAAAACAAATGCTGCAGAAAAAACCCCAGCTAAAACCAGCTTAGGCTGGCTGGCTGGTTTCAGCTGGGAGACCAGCCTCTTGGCTGGTTTAAGCTGGTCAGCAAGCTGGTTTTAGAGGGGGTTTTGGTCACATTTTCAGCTTGCCAGGCTGGTCTTAGCTGGTTTAAGCTGGGAGACTAGCTGGAATGATCAGCTAAAACCAGCCATTTCTTATTTTTTATTTTTCAGCAAGGAATGCTACACTTATGATAACCTTTAATGTCTTTTCTTTTTCATAGTGTCGATAGTGTTGGAAACCATGGGAGGTCCATTTGACCCACACAAAAATGAGTGCATGAATAAAAGAGACACTATGTCACAGACTTACAGTCCTGCCATTTCTAGAAACTACTGTAGATATCAAGTCTATATCTTTTGAGTTATCAATCATCTAACATCTTCTTTGAAAACCACAGCATATTTTGCAGCACTAAAATCTGAAACTGATTTTTTCAACCTTATGACTAGGAGCCATGATCTCACAGACATGTGACACTCTTAAGATTTCTGAACGGCTGCTAGGCACCAATAATCAATGAAATCACTTCACAGCATCTGTGCGATTGTATCTTCAGCTCAAGCTTTCAAAAAGACTGACTGGAAGGACAGTTTGACTGAACCTGTCCTCAAAACCAGATTGCCACTTAAAAGTGAAAAGTGTGCTTTTTCATGTCACTCAGAGACATTTCTAAACATTTCTATTTTTGGCCGCTGGCTCTTTGATTGGACCATATAGCGATGCGTGTGTTGCATACATAAAAGGAAGAGGTTTTTTTTTTTTTAAAGAATGTGAGAAAGCTAGACTTGTAGATAGAAGTAAGATACTACAGTATGTTCACAGATGACTAGGCCACAAAGTGCTGAAGAGTGGTAAACATTAGCTGTAGGTAGCAGCAGGAGGGTAATGGTATCCAGACTACCTGTGATGTGTCATTCTCACTGAAGCTTCACATTTTCCCTCTTTTTTTTTTCTCTTGCAGAAATGGCTCTCTGTGCTATTAACCCAATTAAGTGAGTTGCAGGGGTGCATCCTGGGTTTTTTAAAGTTGTAGGTTCCTCATTTACTACATCCAGTGTTAAATGCAAAGAAGTGTAGTTGTTTATCTGCATGTGTAATGGTGGAGTGGCTATTTTGTTAAGCTGAAATCGTATTAAAGCTTTGAATTGTATTAGATGTGTACTTGTGTGGTGGCTTCTGACGTTTCTGTGAAAGATCACACTAGAAGCCTTACTGTTTTGATGCCAGAAGGAACATTTTCTAAGCAAGACAGAGATAATCAAGCCGAGAGAATCTGCAGAATCTGTCTTTGCACACTGTTTTATATGGTTTTCCATATGCTCGACCCCAGGCGGGAACAATAGGTGCATCATACAGGCCACTATTGTTTATCAACTTCTGACTCCAATCTATATTTCCTCATATGATGACAGTATAATATTAACACAAAGAGGACTCAGTTCATCACATGTTAGCACGAGATCATCACACGTTTTCTCTTAATGGTGGCACATACACTTAAATATGTGAATTTAAAAGTAGAATAACTTTTAATATAAATGGTTATATTCATATTTATATTCCTTTTAATTAATTTTCTGATTAATAACAATCTTCCACACTTGTAGCTCCAATCTTAGAAGTTTATTTTTTAAAACTGTGCTTGTCAATGACTGTTTAAACACAATTAAACTCACTTTTAAAAGTGCACATTGTAATAAATGCTTAGGCTACTTTAAAGAACATTTTAAATGATATTTTTATTAATCTGTGCTCTAAAGAAATTGACTTATTTTAATACGCTGACTAAAGTACATGTTCAGCATTTGAACAGAGTTTTAACTAAGTACATTCAGTAAATACATAACATTCAAGTTTCATTAGAAACAGCTATATTATTGTATATTCTAGTTTACCATAAATGCTTGTTAGGTCAGCAGTAGTAGACAATAGAAGGAAATATAAAATTACACATAAGTCTTACATAAATGTCTCTTTTAGAATACTCTTTTTAAAATATATTATTTCTGTCATAAGTACTCTTTTCATTTTTTTTTATTTTTTTTTATGCCAAACTCATAGTGGTTATTAATGGCTTTGATCCCTATTACTAAAATGCTTTTGTGAATTTTCTGAAACTCAGATGCCATTTGCAGATTATATAGAAACCAACATTGACTCACTGGAAAAACGCAACATTTTTTGCAAACCACTATACATGCAATTCACTACAGTTTGAATCTGAAATGAACACTAGAGGTGGTAAAACACCAAGAACCTTTATTTCTTTTCAAATTACAATTACAAACATAGGTGGAGAGTATAAGACTATGCAAGGCTTTTAGGTTTATCCTCGGCCTGTGATTACAGAGACAGATTATCAACTAATAAAACACTTGTAAAAAGCTAAAATGGCACGGTTGCTTCAGCAAATGCATTTTTATTTCATATTTGCATTTGTTAACACTATCGGTTAGGTTTTGCATAGGTGGTAATTTATTTTCAAATGCGATTAACCTTTTAGCAACACTCACTGGACATTTAACTTTAAAAGTGTCACAAAATTTAATACACATTTCATCGTTTTGCAGAAATGTCGCCACAGGCAGTTTTTCCAGTGAGCCTCAGGTTGACAGAAATGAATGGGTAACATCATTAACCAAACGATAGGTATTTCAAATCTGTGACTATTTTTATAAAAAGCTGTTTTTAGTTGCAGGCTCTAAATATCTCACTATAATATATGAGTGCACCAAGGAGAAGATGCCTGAAAAAAAAAACAGCTTTTATGTGGAAAAGGTCTGTACTAATGTTTCCAATAAAATAAATTTTGTACAGATCTTTTATAGAATATATTTGTTGATTTTCGAGAGCATTAACAGGGTTTTTGTGACAGGTAGGATTTAGGGACAACACCTACTCACAGTCTCCATACTGAACTCAGTCTGGCAAACTACATGTAAATTATGAAAACTGTCCTGTAATTATTTAATATTTGATTAATTCAATCTATTTGGGTAGTTATTTATTATCTACAGCTCCATTACACCCACCCACTTTTTGTTGGCAGGATTATACCTTTTTTAATAAAAACATTGTAGAATTGATTTTAATATTTCACACATAAAAATGAGGCGACTTTATTTGGCTTCCCATGTAGCTTGTACTGTGGTCCAATATTTTTAAAAGGCAGAATTAAGTACTTGCTAGTTATGGTAAATTAGAATAAGTATATGGGCATTTGACAGAAATATACAAGTAATGGACTGATTTGGAGTGAAAGAAAGAAAGGGAGACCTTCTGTCTCATTGGACTATAGAGTTTCACTCTGCCAGCGAACGGCTGAGAAAATGTTTTCACTAGCGAAGAAAAATACCTCATTTGACTAATAGAAAATAATGTCTGCATTAAACTCAGAAGCTATTTTTGACTGGAACTCGACGGCGTTGTTTTGAAGGTCGTTTCTCGGCAATATGTGTGAGGTTGGCCGTGAAATGAATGAGGTGACATTGAGGAGCATAAAATGGCTTTATTCATTTATCTGCTATTAGAGAAACACAAGTTGTTTTGTTTCATAACCCTCACAATTTGAACCTAGCTGTTGAATCTGCGCTGTGGTAATGTTTGGAAAAGCAAAAACTAATTAGGAGGAACATAACAGGCAGGGGAAAGACACAAAGAAAAGAAAAAAAAAAAAAGAATTGAATTGAACAGAGCAAACAGAAAATTCTGTTTACTTTTCCAAAGGCCCAAGTAATCTGACATGTGTCTCCTCTGGATTTTCAGAATAGATCTCGAGAACATCTCAAGCTGTGCTCAGATTTATTGAGGTACTCCAACATTTCTCATCAAATTCTTCCAAGACCAAATGATCTCAGCTGCAATCATCATTCATTTCTGTTTAATTAAAAATCTTACCTTAGCAATTGTTGCCATCTATATTCTCAGCAGACCTGGGTACAAACTTACAAACTGTAGCCTGTTACTGGTTACAGATTGCATGATGAAAACTGTAGTTAATGTGAACTAGGTTACTTATTTTAGGTAATGTAAACTACTTTTTAGATTACTTTTTATCAAACGTGGTTTAATTGTAGGCTATATTGATGTAAAAAAAAAACGATATAAGAGAACTGTAAACATGCTAATGTGGTGTTAAACTGGTGAAATATTAAATTAATTAAAGATGTAAGTAAATATTTCATTTTAAGGGATTTGCCATATATGAACAAAAATTAATAAACATGAAAACAATTGCATGAGAGGTGCTTTTCCCCTCAAATTCACAAGCATGGTTTGCCAATTTATTTACTCAGCATTTGTGAATATGGTCAAAGCTAAATGGTATGACAGTAGGATTTTCAGAAAGGAATTTTATTTCTAACATTTACCACCCTGGTGAGAATATGTAATCATGTAATTCATAAAAACCTAATTGTAATCTGATTATAAGCATCCAAATTAAAGTACTTAAAAGAGTAGTTCACCCAAAAATGAAAATTCTCCCTGCATGAATTTCTTTGTTGTGTTGAACACAAAGGAAGATATTTTGAAAAAAGTTTGCAGACTGGCTATTTTGGTCAACTTGGATACGTTTACTTATAGGTCCACAAGTTTAAATAGAAATTTAAAGAAAAATGTCAAAATTTATTCCGTCCAGTTTAACAACAGTTCACACTTGGCTGCAAGTTGTCCACAGGAAAGCACCACTAATATTTTCTTACTGTATGTCAACAATTGTCTTTCCATATTTTTAATTCTCTTAAGAAATTGATTGAAAAATGTCTGAGATAAGTTGATATTTCAGTGATGCATGAGACTTCTGTATGTGAGAAATGAATCCTCCACACTAAATAAGCACAGTATTCGCCCACACACATGCAAGCACACACACACACACAAATCCCAACAGGGATTTGGGTTTATTGGTATGAGGGGCTTCAATTAGATAAACAAAGATGAAGTCATTGCAGTCAATTACTGTAATCATCTACTGGAGCGTTCCAAAGGGAACACATGAGGCTGGAGAGGGAGGAGGAAACGACAGAGTCAGAGGAAATGAGGAAGAAAGCGAGGAGAGGGAAGCCTGCAAAAATAATGTCTAATATGAGTCATGTTTTTACACAGACAATTTAAGATGAAACGTAGACAATTCACAATGCCGTTCAAAAAGTTGGGACTTTTGAAAAAGAAATGAATAATTTTATTCAATGAAGGTGCATCGAATTGAACAAAAGACATTTATGTTTCACAAGGTTTCTGTTTTAAATAAATGCTGTTCTTTTCAACTTTCTGTTCGTAAAAGAATCCTGTAAAAACGACTCTTCAAGAAATGTTTCTTGAGAGGCAAAAAAAAAAAAAAATCCTCTATTACTGTAGATGTATTCTACAGCAGGGGAAATAGCAACAAGAGATATTATTGGGGGCCAAATCCAAAGTAAAAGTGTAGTAGACAGCTGAGAAAGTCATCCTGGCACTAATGCTAACATGATGATGATGTTGCCAGAATATGTGAAAGTAAGTATCCGTAAAGGAAATGATTCCAAATGCGAGTTGAATGCAAAATGAAGATCGTCAGAATGCTCAAGTAAACACACACACAGAGACACACACACACACAGACAGCTGCTGATGGCAGGGAAGGGCTTATAAAATCTCTGGGAGTGAACCAAAGCCTCATACATAAATAACTGCAAAATATTTATCTTGGCTTATTATTCATGAGAAAGAAGTGATTGAAGAGAAACCATTAACACACTCTCACATTCTCTTTCTTAAACACAAACAAACACACACACAAACTAAACAAAATCTGTATCTGTGCCATATGGCCATATACACGCTTTCTGTGGATGGCGGCAAATCTCCACATTCTTCCACTACACTGTGATTTACATTTATGCATTTTTTAGAAAATAAACAATTTATAAATAAAGTGACTTGAAGATAAGTGTCCAGTACTCACTTTTTCCCAGTTTCTCATTGCATGCAGCAAAATCGCAATAAGAACACAAAAATTTGTCAATTTAATTAAAACCTGTAGGGTTATTTCGCTTTAAATTGAAATTCTGTCATTATTTACTACTCATCTCTGAAATGCAAATTAAGATTTTTTTTTTTTTTTTTATGAAACCAGAAATGTTTCTGTAGCTCTATTAAAAAACAAGGTGACGAAATTTTAGAAATGCTAAAAGGATCATATAAATCCATATGAATCAAACAGTTGAATGAAATGTATTTTTCATATAAAGTGATCATATCTCTTCATAAGACTTAATCCACTCAATTCATAGAGAATCGTTTAACGATGCCTTTAAGACTTTTTTAGATATTTTTAGAATTTTGCTTAACCCAAACTTTCAATGGAAGGTACAGAAAACTCTCAGGTTTCATTAAAATATCTTAATTTGTGTTTTAAAGATTAACCAGAGTCTTATGACTTTGGATTGACATGAGTAAATGATGACAGAATGTTCATTTTTGGGTGAACTATTTAATTAATGTGAAATTTAGAGAGGAGAAACAGTCAAAGAAAACAATGTTTCAGGCTCAGTAAGGATTTGAACCCCCTAGTGAGAGACAGAAAGGTCAACTATGTGCCCCAATACAGATATGAGGGTGAATGAGATTGTTAAGGGAATGTGTGTGTCAGGGGCGATAGACTGAATCCAGTGACATATTAACATTTGGAGTTGAAAGAGGGAAAGGCCCTCAGAGGAAGTGGCAGCATAATGGTGCAGTGGAGAAAAAGCAAAATTCTTCCTCATTCTTCTACCAGCTCTGTCTCAACAGGGGAAGAATGCAATTACTGTGGTGAGCTGCCGTCCCCAACGTGGGCCAGTGTCCTCTGGGATTCTCACACACACACAACAACAACTGATACAGAGGCATTAGAGGAATGCAGGTGTTCAAAAGCAATGGCAGCTAAAGCATTTGCTGCTCTTTCTGCCCCAATGTGTGAAGATGTCAACCAAGTCCTTTAGTCCTTGGACCTCTCTGCTTTAAAGGCCACTACAGCTGGGCAGCAGGACATGTTCTGGATGCTGCTCCCCAGTGTGGGATTCTGCTGGTCCCAACAGGTTTTCCTGTTATTTTTATTGGATATTTCCCTTTAATTGATACCGCAGGACAGCAGAGAGGAGGAAAAAAATAAGTGACAAGCTAGATTTGCTGTAAAACTGATTCTGTACAACTTAAATTGTCAAGTTACTGAAAACTGTATTTTTTTAATATGAGTAACAGATGGCCAATTGAATTCAAAAAATCTTATCAAGACAATTAAAGACTGTTTAGCATTTAGCAAAGAAAGAAACAACAATCTGTTGTTTTTTCCTTTTTCTTTCATCCTTTTTTTTTTTGTCATGTTCTTAGTAATTTTTTATGTTCCTGCATTTGTAAGTCACTTTGGATATACATGTCTGCAATATACATGTAAATATGTCTCATGGCATTTTTGGTTCCATACCCTTTTACATCCATAGAACATTTTAAATGCACTAAAGGTCCTACAATGGAAAAAGGTTCTTTTGATCGTTAAAACATTCTTAACACTAAGAAAAAAAAATTGCTGAACCAAAAATAGCTCTTTTATGGAATCACTGAAAAGCGTCCTTTTGGGAAAAAAAATTTAATAACGCAGTCAAATGGTATCACCAGCTTTGTTTGTTTGTAGCTTGGACCAGCACAGTAACAGAAAGTAACATTTTAATGTAAAATTTTTATACCGTTTCACGTCTATTTTTCCAAATATATATCTGAGAAGTTTTTAAAAAGTTCTTAATTAAATTACATCATAATCATTAACGGGGTTAAATATTTTGCAGAATTTAACTTGCATAGTATAGACTACTAGTTTGTCCAAATGGTTTGAAAAAAACAACAAAAACAAAACTATATGTATTCTATAAATTTTCTTACTATAACTTTGGTAACATGGTTTCATTGGTGGAGCTTGTAATGGGATACTAAACTATACCTTATTGTAAAGTTCCATTTAGATTTATATCTTTAGCAGATGTGTTCTTTCCAAAACATCTTATTATAAAGCAAACGAATCACTGTTCTGGCCAATACAAAGACTAGCAGCTGAATAAACACAACGTATGGGCGTTGTAACAGAGAAGAGCTTAACAACTGCAGATACAACAAAAAATTACAATGAAATTCATCTGCTAAGTATAGACTCTTGAACAGAATGTTTTCAAAAGTGGTTTGATATTAATTAAAGAACCAAAAAAAAGTATAAATAACCTTTTGTGCATTAAGAAGAATCTTCATGGAACCATAAATGTCAACAAAGAGCATTTGTTTTTACACCATTACATAAATCAAGTAAACAATGTGAGATGAAATGAGAAATTAGCAATTCAACTAGAATGCAACCTTTTTATGTAAAAAAAAGCACTTTTTAAACAGAAGCAGCATAGACATACTTTGTATGATTCATGCCATAGGTTTTATAAGCTCACATTTGAAAAAAAATGTTCCTTTAGTTTCTAGGCGGTGAGCTGGTTTTGTGAGTTAAGATAAACCTGGTTTCTATTACTGTGGAAAAAGAGAGCAGGGTAAAGGAAAGGACACAATTACACACACAAACGGTGTCTTGGGGGCCCCAATAAGCCTGAAAAGGTCAAAATATCCATAATTCACTTTGCGCAAAACACATCTGTGAGAAAAAAGTGAGATTGTGACTTCCCCAGGCATCGCTGATCAGCGCCGGTCATTTATACTGTACACTCGTCCAGATAACACCTAGCCAAATGTCTAAGCTGGAAGAAATGACTTCCCCCGCATAACACACTCCCTACAGAAATGTGTTTAAAGAAACACAGAAAATGTCTGTAGCTACTTTAAAGACAAATTTTGAAACAGCTAAATGACAAAACCTCCAATTGGGAATGTCCACTTGCAAAAATGCATAAATGCAACAATGTTGTTTTTGATTATGTTTTTGTTTATAAAAATGCTGAAGGTTTTCTTTTTGGTCCTAAACATAAACTATAAGAAAAAATGAGTAGAAAAACAGAAATGGTACTTACCTATAATTTTGTTTGAAGGAATAAACGAATATCCCTTAACCCTTAAGGCCTATGTCCTCACTTTAGTTTGTGATCCCGATAGAAGTGGGCATCATACACGTGCTGACACTGTAAATAGTTACACTTGAAAAACTAAGGGTTCACTAAGGGTACATTTACACAACAACTAAAATCAAAGCGTTTTTCCTGTTTGGGTGATAAAATTGTTAAAATGATCCCAGTTCACACATATATACGAAAATGTCAAAAAAAAAACAAAAAAAAAACAGCAGTATTTTGGATTCCAAGTCAGTAGTTGGTGATGTCACATTGTAAGAAACATTATTGCATATTAGTCTCATCTTCAGACATCACACTCATGCACCGTTGGCTAAATGTCTGATCCATATGGCACAAAAAAGTGGAAACATTTTAGGAGTTTCAAAGTCGTTACTGGTTTGGTTGAATTAAACAGGATTCCGGTAGATGTGTGTGTCGAGTTCTGCCTGGGAACAAAGATGCTATGATGTCAAACCCCCTCACAAAAAAAAGAAAGCCGTCGTGTTTACAAATGTTACGACGATGAGCACCTATCTGGATCAACTAAATGCTGGATTTTTAAAAGTACATGAAATATTTAAACTTCATGGCACAGAATCTTTAAAATACATCTGAGGGTTTTTCACACCGGTCTGTTATGTGGCAACATGTCCATGCCCTGAAACGTGACACTAAATGAAACAAACTGTGATTGGTTGTTTGACATGTTGGTCAAACAGCCTCATGGGTGGGTCTTGGCCAGTGAAAGCCGCCATGGATTCCAGATCTTCAGCTGTCAGTCTGAATGACTGGCTATTCAAGACTATGTGCCTACAGACTGAATAAGTCATATGCATGTCACCCTTTTCACAAATTTGCAGCATGGTAGCTTACACAGAGATGACAATGGTATGATTTTTAAAATTTGCTGTTGTCATTTAAAATTTGCTGTTGCCAAAACCCATAAAAAGTTTGTATTATTTCATTTTAATTAAAAATGGTGTACTGTTAACACCCCCCAATTACCAGAGGATCACACAATACCACACTTTGAAGTCATTCTGACCACAAAAAAAACTCACTCGGAAACAAGACTTCTTGCAAATGAAATTGATTTCTAAAATTGGTTCAAAATTGTGAAACATGTTTGATATACATGATGCAATAACTCTGACTTTCAGCAATTAGTCTTGACCTTTCCAGACCTTAAATCGGCACAAAAATCTGGGCAGAAGTCATGTAGTGCATTCTAGCCTTAAGTGTGTTTTGTATATATTTGAATTTCAGCCGTTCACTTGGGAAGCATGAGAGAGAGAGAGAGAAACTGAGTGTGGTTAAAGCCTTGCTATGGATAACAGTAATCTCATCTCATGGGGAGTGTGACATGGCTCTCGTATAAATGAGTTAAAAAAGCAGCAACATGCACACACATGCAATCTCACAATCCCTGTGATCTACATAGCACACGCATACACACAAGTGCAGTCTGAACTCAAATCACACTCACCGCACACACTTATACAAACACAACACAAACGGCTGAAAGACAAACATTGTAACCAGATGTTGGGAAAAATCAAAACCAAATGATCCATCGTTGAATGTTACGGTATGTGTGTGCTCACAAGCATATGGAAACTCACACATGTACAAGACACAGATCTACATGTCGTCAGTTATGAGTTAGCATGTGTTATTGCTTAATGAATAATAAATAGACAGACAGATCACATCACGATCAAATTAACTCACGAGACAATGGCCAGTATACTTCAACTCATTATGATATTAATCAGCGTTTCCCTGATTACATGTCTATCACTAAATCTCCACTGTTTGTAATTACATTTATCAAGTTATGCTTATTTCCCAGATTAATTCCAAATAAAACAATTTTCTGTTTCTTTCTACAATTCTTTCTTCACATGACCCTTGGCAAAGTCAATTTGTCTTTGCTGAAGTAATTTTAAAGGACCAATACAAGGTAGTAAATCAACTTTAATAAGACGTTCTGGCTGCATGGCCGTTATTTGCGTTAGGGTTAGCTTTCAAAGAGGAGTTTAGGCGCTTGGTCAGCAGTGGTCAATTTGCGGTCAGTGTTGGGGAGTTTAAGAATTTATGGTAAACAAGTTTCTGACAAGAATAATTGTAAACAAAGAACAGAAAGGATGAGGTGCCACAGAAAAAGAAAGAACTAAGGGGAAAGCATGACTTTTTCCAGCAGCCTTGGTTCCAGATTTTTTAAATTTCTGAATTCATTTTCTCCATAGGGATTTCTAACAATTTCTCAATAAAAAAAAGTCTTGAACCAAACCAGCCAGCTCCAGGATGAATCATTACATTACTGGAAGGGCAACATTTTTGGAAATGCAATAAAATACAAAGGAACATTGAACTATGTAACTTTTTTATCATTATTATTATATAGCCTATAATGCCAAAATGTTATGACAGAGTGCAAAACCCCATTTTCCAAACTTTGTCTTTAGCCAAATACACTTTGATAACCGTTAATGATTTATTTTTCTGAGCTATGAGGACGGAAATTGCATACATACATCACTTGTTCTTGCGTGTCATACACGGAGAGAAGTAGCCCCGGTTGCGAGTAGCGTGAAGATCACTATCACTAAATCTCCACTGTTTGTAATTACATTTATCAAGTTATGCTTATTTCCCAGATTAATTCCAAATAAAACAATTTTCTGATTTTCTGTTGTCACAACGAACGAAGACAATTGGTCATGGATCATCAAAACGTCAAACCTCAGGAGAATTACCGGTTGTAAAAACACGTGGGGAAAACGTAATTTATTTGTTCATACGCTGTAATAAGTTGTCCAGAATCTCTGTAGAATGCTGCATCGAACCACATTCATCCGCTAAGACATGGAGAAGAGCCGAAGCACAACCAAAATAATGTTCTTCCGCAAAACCGCAAGTTTTTTTTTTTGTTTGTTTGTTTTTTACCGCTAGAGGACCAAAAGTTACATAGGCTAGTGCAGCACATCTTTTACCAACTTTGGGGTTGGAAAAAAACGCAAAAAACTAATAGAAAAAAAAAAAGACAGATTAACATATTGGCGTACATTCTTATAAATTTGATACATTTTAATAATGTATCATAAATTGTTATCAACTCGAGGATCTTAATCAGATAGCCTAAACCAGAACACTGATAAATATACATTATGTAATATTTTAAACCCTTTACAATTAGGTCTAATTTGTTAACATTATTTAATGCATGGTTTGCATTTTGTTGATGAGTTATATGAAATACAGTTAGATTATTTATTTTGTTGTATCACTGGGTATTAACTAATGTTGAGATACAAGTTTTGATTAAAAGAAAACAAAAGTATTAAAATGACCCTAAGATTAATAAGTGCTGTAGGCCTGTTGTTTTTATCTAGCTCATGTTTACTAACCTTTGTAACATAATGCTAACAATTAAAACCTAAAGCATTAATATCCCAGAGAAATACCATTAGAAGCAAAAGATCTGTCATGTTAAAGCTCCTTGAGAACATTTTTGACAAGGTACACAAACAAAACACTTAGAAAGGATACAGCAGACATACTCACTTAAGCTTTGTGATAATTATTTCTCTGACAACTCAACCAATCATGTTAATGTGTCTAATTAATTGGGGACAAACTACTTAATGATGAACAGGTGATACACAAAAAAGAGGGTGTTTTCTGTTAATAAAACAGACACACAAGTGAGTTGTGTTTTTGGTGCAGTGATTTAAGTTTGTTTTAAATTTATTGATCTCACATTTGTTTTTGAAATGCCTCCAAAAAAAGCTTCTGCAGCGCCAACTGCTGTAGTCCCAAAGGATTCTGAGAATGAAACCACTGAAACAAAAACAGGTTTGTGAGCAGTTTCATGAGCTTTGCCAAGTCCTGTTAATTCTTGTATGTTCCTATTACAATTTGTTGTAGTAGGTTATGATTTCAGTTTCTCTTTATGACTTGTTTAAATCCTTGTTGCAGATGCTTCTGAAAACTCAACTAGTAAGGCTGCTGGACGGAAAGTTCCTACACACCCATCCACGATGGAGATGGTGAAAGAAGCTCTGAAAGAGCTGGATTCCAGAAAGGGTGTTTCGGCTCAGGCCATCAGGGGTTACATAAAGGAAAAATACACAACCGTAGATGAGACGAGATTGAAGTTTATGGTGCGTCGAACCCTGAACAAAGGCATTGAGACTGGTGTGTTTGTGAGACCTGCGAATTCAGGGACAACAACAGGGGCCCAAGGACGCTTCCGGGTAACTTACACCAGTATCTTGCATCTTTTAAGAATGGTTGTTAGGGTTTCTGATATAACAAAATTCCTGATGACTGTCACCATGTCTTCTTCCAGATTGCTGCTAAGACCAAAGCAAAGGCGCAGTCCAAGGCGCAGTCCAAGGAAAATGAGGATCCCAATGAACAGAAAGCACCGAAACCTAAGGCAACTAAATCCAAGGGTGAAGGTAAACTTCAGTTTGCACACCCTTTTCTTAATTGTAGGGTTTACTCTAAAACAACTCCCTCGCGTGTTGCTAGTACACTTCTCTAATAACAAAGTAATTTGTAAGTAGTGCTTTTTTTTTTTTTTTTTAATTAAATATAAAATGAGGAAAGAGGACTGAAATGCAACTTAATAGTGGCACAGTGAAAAACTCAGTCGTTATGCTTCATATACTTTTGTGTAAATGGGCATTAGAAAAAGCCCTTGTTCGTTATTTGTAAGTGTACTCTGTACAAATTATAGTTCTGGCAGTTATTTGTGAGTGCTTTAGTCTTCGTAGATTAAGGATAACCATGCATTTTGGCAATATTTTTCATGTTTGGTATTCTCTTCCATTTCTCCAAGGAGCAAGCAAAGAAAAGAAGCCCGCAAAGAAAAAGGAGGCCGCAGACGTGAGTTCTGTCTTATTTTCACCTTCTACATGAGCAGACGCACTCCGCTGTGAAGTCTGAATGCACTCCCACCCCCTTTTTATCATTCCTCCCATTTTCTTAGGATGCTAAGCCTAAGACGCCTGAGAGAGATGGCACTGCCTCAAAGGTGGCCCCTGCTAAGAAGCCAAAGGCGAAGAATGCTGCAGGGGAGGGTGGAACTGAGCCCAAACCGAGCAAAGCTAAAAAAGCCTCTAAAGCATCAAAAGGAGTTGAGGAACCAGCAGCTAAGAAAGCCGGAAAGAAAACCGCAACAAAAGCAAAGGAGGGTGAATCAGGAGAGGAAGGTGCTGCAGCCGCTACCAGAGCCCCAGGGAGACGAGGGAAGAAGTGACGCAAGGACTCAAATGAGTTTTTAACTCCCTGCGTAGTTTTATCTGTGCACTTATTTACCAAATAAAGATTTTTACCTTTTTCGTTTTCCAAGAAAATGTAACCGTTCTTGAATTTGTTGGGAGAGGGGTAGTGTTCTAAAGCTCTTGAGAGGGTATACCATGTCATAGTGTTACACTAAAAATCTGAAACTTGACTAAACCAGCAGCTATAGTTTTTCAGAACTGTCAAAGTACAACTTATCTCGTCTTAGTACATATTTCACCCAAAGTTGGGTTGAAACAACCCAGCATTTTTTTATCTTTTTTTTTTTTGAGTGCATATCGGGGTGCGCACACAAGCTGAGGCAGGAACTAAAATGCATAAGATGTACTAACACTTAATGCAACGCACGTCTCAATCTGAGTGCACACAGTGCAATGTCTGAAAGCAGCAATCCATAAATGGGTAACAGACACTTCCAAATCCCTTTCCCAAGCATGTTTATATAAAGTGCTACAGGTAACCTATGTAGGTTAGAACCTGCAAACCAACTAGCATTTCACCATCTGGTTCTATTGCAGTCATTGAGCTTTTGGTTAAAAGCATAAAGTGTAAATTTTACGTTCTAAAATTCTATGTCAAAATAGCCTTGTTGCAAACTTTTATAATTCTGACTTTCCCTGAATTTCCCTGAAAGAGTTGAACAAACTTATTGGTGGTGATGCTAAAGTCAAGTGACCATGGTGTAGTTTGTTAATGGCCTGTGTTTAGCTTTTTACTTCAGCTGATTGTATTTAGGCTTCAAAGTTCATAGAAGTTAACTTGTTAAGGTTATCATGATGAAAAATGTTCAAATCCTAAATTAAGCACAGACCTTCTTTTCTGCAATAATTAAAAAGCCAATAGAAAAATCCAATTGGAATTTTGTAAAGATAACCAGGGTGATGTGAACTTCTGAGTTGGCCTACAAAAATACATCACTGCACCGCTCTGTAGTTTTATCTGAGGGTGTTCTTGCATTTGTTTGAGGGTGCTTAACAACCCTGCATACTGTGTTTCCTTTTACTCAACAGGGATGTGTGTTGATATCTTTATCTTTACAAGGATGAAAAGTATTTAGTCTGGCTAAAGCTGATCCCGTATCAGAGTTTAAAACCAACTACCCACCCAGGTTAAGCAGGGCAGGGCTCAGGGCCGAGTCTGAGTAGTCAAGACAATCACATTAAGACTTGCTGATCTGCAGGAAAGACACCCAGATCAGAGGTCAGCTGACAATGGCATTCTTCACTATGGGACTGAGACCGTGTGTGAAGCTTTAGCCCCTTGAGGGAAGTTTAATAAGACAGTCTTAACTGTGTAGTTTCCACCGAGCTCGGGTCCCTGAGGGCCTGCAGAAGCCTGGGGCCCGAAATCCCTCTGATTACCCTCATTAGCGTACGGATGCCAGCCAGGTGAAATTACTGAAGAGTGGGACGGTGGGGAAGTGGAGGGAAAACAGACTGAATTACCACAGGTGGACAGAGGGAGGACAGGAAAACAGATTGACGAGGTGGATGTGTGGACATGGAAGACGGATTGAGGAAGTGAAAACAAATGGAGTGATATGAAAGAGGACAAATAGACTGGGCTTTAAAGCAAAGATAGACTGATTGAAAGAATGATAGAGGTCGGCAAACACTAAACCGTACACAAACTGAGGGAGGCATGGACAGATTGATGGAGAGTAGGAAAGATAACCTTAGGCTGAGAGTGAAGCGAAACAGCTGAGCGTGGCCTGCTCTTTCTGACGGGGTTTGGATTCTTCCTGGTTGTGATGAGCTACTGTGAGTTGTGACATGACCGTAACCGCCATAGACAGTGAGGACAAAAAGTAGTCAACAATAATCAGATATGCTTTTGTTTACACAGAACTGGTTAAAGCTGCTGCACAAGTGTTTCTAATACAGTGGATGAGGGTGTGATGGTAAATTTGACATCTCTCTCATTTCTCACTAATGTAATCAATCTCTTAATATTTTTTTCTTCTTTTAGATAGGCACATACTATCATGGGTTTTTAATCTTGCTATTAGATCAAATAGCAATACAAAAAAAGATATTTGTTGTAGTTCACCAATACAATTTACTTAAGTTTACACAACTATGATGACTTTCACTTTGGAGAATCCCAGAAATATAAAAAGTGTCCATGGATAACACAGGCTGTCATTGTACATGTAATTCATAACTGATTGTGATGAGAAATATTAACAGAGCAGAGTTTTCAGCATAGGCGTATAAGAAAGAGTGTGTGCTTTTTTTTTAATATATACATAACATAATATGTAATATGAAAATATTTGCAAAGTGGATTACTTTACAGTAAATTCTAGGTTTTATTTTAATTCCTGATGATCCCTTTAAATCTCTTAAATACTTGGTTTGGTCATGTTTAAGGCATGGTTATGGCCTTAAGTTGTGAATATGAATTTCATATAGCAGCATCTGAGATATGCTGTCCATTGCCGCTCAAACAAAATAGTAAATGACTCAACTCTTAGTTTGTGAAAAGTCATGTCATGATAATGTGTTTTCGAAACACTATGAGTCAAGTGTACTGGAAAGTTTAAAAGCAGCAAATGCCCTTTAATAATGCGTACCATGTAATAATGTGAGCTGTTTGAGCTGTAAAGTTGTCTATATTGCAGGACCGGCCCCTGAGTATACGTCTTTGGAGGCCCAAACCAAACAATTTTTAGGACAGTTAGGAAGTGAGAATACAATCTCTTGCTTTTCAGGCCAAGCTTTCTAATACTTTATTTCTTTCTTGCCATCCTCATCACAAAATCATCAACTAGTATGCTGAAGTTAACATGCTCTGGGGGACCTCGGGGCCCAAGTACTGTGTACACACTGTTATAGCTGATGGCCTTTTTGTTCAACGGTCTTTGGCAGAATCGTCAGAGTGGCTTGAGATTTCGAAGGCCTGTCCCAACTCTGCTACATCATCTTTTTTTGTAAGTAGGACAGCTTTTCTCAGTGGATTGATTTGTGACTATGCATTAGTAACATGGTGCATTTTCCTCATTTTACACAAATCAAGTGGCAATAGTTTTTTTGTGTCAATCAGCAGTGTCACGGATGCTGTTCACAAAGCTTCATCCTGGAAAATTCTTTTAACCCTTATAATGACCAGTGAATGCCCTTAAAGCATGGAATGTTAATAATGCACAGACCATTCAAACACACACACCTTATGGAGAGTCTGGCTTTATATCACTCTTATCTCCGTCCCCTCTCCAGTCAGGTCTACCCATATGCTTCAGTGCACACAAGAATGAAGGCTAGACATAAAGAGCTGAGTGTTCACACACTCACACACACACACACACACACAGAGCTCTCTAATAGGACAGACCTCTGTCCTTATCTTCCCCGTCGTTCTATAATGGATGGCCATTCACACAAAGGTCACATACACACTCTGTCAACACTCATGCACCAGAGATGTCCCTCTGACAAGTGTGTCACACACAGAAGTATACACTAAATACACACTAAAACACAAGAGAATGACCTCCTATAAAACAGACCAATAAAACAAAGAGACTTCAAAAACAAAATGATGGCGCTTCAGAGTGTTTGTCAACGAGAATGCTTTTTCAGTCGTAGAATTACATGTCATTACCCACATTTTTATTGGAAAATAAAATGGATTGGCTAAGTTTGAAGTAACAATATAAAAGGCTTCAACTGAGAGTGATATCTGTCATTACGTAAAGAACATGGTGTTTGATGACATTTTATAAAATGACATTTTTATTGTTTAAGAAAACCCATAATTTAGAGATTTTTATACAAAAAGTAACCAACTGTTGACAAATACATTTAATAAAAAAAATGTTGTTTAGTTCCCAATCACCACTGTGTTTCAGGAAGGACATTTCTGTGGAATTATTTCAGTTTTGTTAGCTTTCTATTTTGAGCCACTCATCTTAAAGACCTGAAACTAAAGACTTGGGAAATATAATTTTTCTTCCTGTTTTCATGTATGTAGAAGAAAAGCCCTGAACGTGTGTAGCCCTATAGCATTGCTTAGCTTTCTTCTCAGAAATAGCTTGTAAAAATATTTACTGAAAGTTATTCAATTTGGCACACTTATTCGGTGTGTGTGTATGTGTGTGTGTATAAAATCTCTCAAACCAACTCTGTAATGCTACCATCAATTAAAATATTTACTTTTATTTTGTTAAAAAATTTTAACATTTTGTCCAGGAATTATAACTTATGTTTTTATTGTAGGTATGCTTCATTAGAACTATGATTTAAGGATTCCTTCTAAATTGAATTACAGAGTCTGCAGGTCATGAAATCTTAAATATTTAGCTTAGAACCTGTGAAATGTTTGTCTATGGGTGTGTTTATTGCCAGATGTGGACAAATTGCCCATGCACCATTTTGAGACTGTTTTTCGTAAATATTGATATCTCTTAAACACTTTGACATATTGGCACAAACTTTGGTAGGGATCACTGACAGCATAACATTAAAGTATACAAGAAGCTGGAAGGCAGCACCACTTAGTCTTCCAAAGATATACAATTTTTTTTTGCCACAATGCTTATAATTTTAGAAAATAGCCTCCATAATTTGTTTTCTTGGTGTTGTTACATTCCTTGGTTCCTGTATGTATTATTTCAGAAAATTATGACTGTCATTTCTTATACCTTAATCATAATAAGGACATGACTAAAAACTACTACCAATCACCAGTGAGACTGCAAAGCATACCTCAGTAAGCACTGCTTGCATCATCTGTGTAAATGGACCTTTATTTTAAACTTCAACTTTGAATAGACAGTTAACAGTTAAATTTTTAAAACTGAAGGCTATGCTGGCTTTAAGAAATGTGTTTTTCAGCCTATAATTAAATGATACGATATCTGAACTGTTAGCATCAATGGAATATTATCTCTTTTGAAATGTAGTTTGGAACCTACTTATTTCTATTCCTTTACATGTAAATATCTTTTATTTTGCTTTATAACAACCCTATCAACAACGACAACCCTTAACTGTGTTAAAATCACTGGCCTCTCGTGGGTTATTGCTTTAGTATAGAGTTGAGAACACAGCCATGCACACGGACACTTCATCTGTACAGCTGTTAAAGTTGGGATGTTCAGATTTTTGGCTTGAGTGATGACTGAGGAAAATGATAAATCCATATGTGAAGGAAGAGGGGAGTGTGCTGACTGTTGTCTTTTGTCCTGCAAAGGGATGCATGGTAAGAGGAGAGGCTGGCAGGCATTGTTGTAAAGACAAAGATTGAAATGGGGGTTGGGTGGGACACTTGAGGAATGTGCTTTGTGTTCTTCCTCAAAAGATAAAGGCTCCTGGAGCAAACACACGCAGCTAAGACAGACAATCATAGACCCTGAAAACTTCACGCAGCAACATATAATTTGCTGAAGCATTCAGAGGAGCTTAACACAGTAAGGACAATCATAATCTCTCGTTCACTCTTCCGCCCTAATAATATGGACCCATCATTAATACTATTTCTATTTGACAGTAGATTTCTTCTTAGTTCAGTTTCTTACAGATGAACAACTTGGATAATATACTCAAAAATGTCAAAAAAAAAAAACGGAAAAAAAGGTCAGCATTTTAGAATAAAATATTAAAGTAGCAAAATTTTCTTTCTTTCTTTCTTTTTTTTTTTTTGATTCTGAAATGTTGAAAGTTTTTTGTTTTTTTTACATTAAAAAGCATTTTAAGCTGCAAAATACCATTATTTTTGACACTGTCTCCAAAAACTCTTACTAAATAAATAAAACCATGGCAGCATATATTGAACTACTTTTAATGTCGATTTTATTGCCTCCAAACTAGAGATTTACTAATATTTTTTTTTTTGCACGACACATACAAATTCTGTTTGGTTATTACATATAATTTTATTATAACCAATATGCAGAATGTTTATTTTACATACTAGTAATTTTTACTTTTGAATAATATAAAATAAATAATTACTGAAACATTTCATCAATACAATATTAATATGTATTTTAAATTTGTTGTTTTCTTTATATTTTGATGCATAGTTGTTGTTTTTTTTTACGATCTATATAGCATATTTGTATTTCTTCTAAATTTGTTTTTGGCTACATCTTGAATTGCTACTTGTTTATCAGTTTAGTGAGAAAATCTTTTTTTTTTTTTTTAAAGAAGAAAGAGGTTAAACTAATTGGTGTATCTCTTAGGGCAGTGATTTTCATTCATTTACTCCATTTCAGCAATGAGGGTCTAAGGATAATTATCCTTGAGTACATATTATAGATAATTATATTTGAGAACTAGAAACAAACAAGTAAACCATCAAGGGGTATGACATTAATGAATTCCAGGGGAAAATGCTGATAATTGTCATTAAAAAACTGTAAACAGTCTTAATTGTTTTAAATTACTTGATTTCTTTATGCACTATAGTATTTCTTTTTATCTTGGGATGTAAGTTTACCTGGACATGTTTTCATGATATTTACTAAATACCACTGCATTCCAGATGTGTTTGCAAGAACTGGATAAATAAACTTTGTCAACCAAGGAGGCTGCAACGTGGGAGTAAAAAAAAAAAAAAAGATGAAGCCATAAGAAGATAGAAGGTTTAAGTCAAGGACATTTTCAAGGAGTCTTGAGAAAGAACTGATTCTTTCTTCTGCAGGGATTGGGGACAAGAGATCCATTGGTGTAGAGACACAAACCGGGGGAGGGGAACTTTAAGCCTCATTCCCAAATCTCACTCGCACCCTATGCAGAGCAGAGAAGGTCATTCTATCTTCAGGGAGGAATGCTTAAAACTAGAATGTCCAAGAAATCGGATCACCCCAAAACAATTATGGAAATATGCATCCGTCAGGTGTGTGTGTGTGTGTGTGTGTACGTGTGCGCAGACAGCAGCATATTCAGTCACAGATAAAAGGATCAAGGAGGAACCTGGGAAAAAGTTTGTGAAACGGCAAGAGAGGAAGAATTAAAAGGGTCATATCCATTTTTTATTTATTTAGATTTTTCTCTGAGGTCGACTTAGAATGTCTGTGAAAAAATTTTATATGGCAAAAACAGGCATACGTTAGTTTAGGCACACCATTTTTACACTCTCTCTGAACCTAAGAATTAAACAGTCTTCTTAATTCAATGGTTTATCTTTTCTGTGCTTTGAAACCATATGTAAATGTGCTCTTTAGCTTTCCATTTGCTGTGTTTACAGTTTGCAGTAAGTTAGCTGTCAGATACTGTTTTGATGCCCCATCTTTCAGTAACATTCTCTTTGCAAATTTGTATAGCATTGCAAAATGTTCACAAACAATCTGCAATATGAAATGTGGCACTCAAATGGTAACAGTCTCATTAAAATAACCAGGAATCTAAAACTCAAAAATAAACTTTTCTCCCATTCTCAATATTTTGGAGCCTCAAAAGGTTCTGCAGAGCGGAAGGTGCTACACACAGTCAAATTTTGAAAGACTTTTACCACATTTTACTTTTCTCAGCAGTTCCTCTGGTATTTACAGATAATAGTATCTATCATACTTCTTTTTATCTCACAGGTATGTCACATTTACCATTATTAAGCAAATTTTCACACGCAAAAATACAGTGCCCTCCACTAATATTGGCACCCTTGGTAAATCTGAGCAAAGGTGGCTGTAAAAATAAATAAATTTATTAAAAAGAATTTCCAATCAACGTACAATGTTAGGAAACTGCCTGGAAGAGGACGTGTGTCTCTATCATCCAAATACATGGCGAGGAGTAGAGTTTGAGTGGCTAAAGACTCTTCATGGACCACAACTGGAGAATTGCAGAAAATAGTTGAGTCTCAGGGTCAGAAAACCTTTAAAAACAATTGTTAAACAACCCTACATCAGCACATGTTGTTCAGGAGAGTTTAAGAAAAATTCTTCTCGCTCATCCAAAAACAATCTCCAGCATGTTAAGTTGTCAGACGGGACTGGAACTACAAATGGGACTGGCTTCTATGATCAGATGAAACAGTTTTTTAGCAGCAATCCCTCAAGATAGGTTTGGTGAACACAGGGATAAAAAGTACTCCATGTGTACAGTGAAGTATACTGCTGTGTTTTTGATGTTGTGGGCCTATATTTCAGCTGGAGGTCCTGGACATCTTGTTTAGACACAT
>JAUMHE010000048.1:21119785-21138199 GCA_032359235.1 Enteromius mattozi
GCCAATTTTATATATGTCACATATATTAAAAACCTATATTAAAACATATATGTTTATATAGGTTTTTTCCGTGTGGGAGACGCAATGGAAAGATACGTTGTTTGTAAAAATCAAAGCATAAATACACGTAGAAGACGTGGCTTTCCACTGCATAGGTGAATAGCGTCCACTGGATAATCTACTAAATGCCGCTTTGAAAACTTCAAGCTGCCGAATTGTTAAATGAACTCGCCATTTTTGTTTTCTTTCTGTACAAAAAGTATTCTTTCATACTTTTCTGCACTTTGACAGTGAAAATTGTTTGGCAGTCAATGGGAAAGCCTCCTGGTTTTCATTCTTAATATCATAATTTGCCTTCCAAAGAAGAAACAAAGCTTTTACGTGTTTGGAACGACATGGGGTTAAGTGATTAATGGCAAATTTTTCATTTTGGGGTGAACTAACCCTTTAAGCATATCCCACCTAAATAGCAGAAAATGTGATGTGCAATTCAACATGAACACAATAGGTACATTATACCAAACCATTTTTTGACATAAATAGAAACCCATGTGATTCCTTGTGTTTTTAAAAGTGAAGCAAGAAGCAAAGAAAACTATTCAAAACAAGACTAAATGTATACTTTTTTATTGTAACAGAAACCCAGATTACACTGACAAAGAAAATGAATCTTTTTACATAAATCAAGATATATTTATACAAAAACAAGAGGCAACAGAATGAAAGTCCCTGGTTTGTTCTTGTGGGTCTCCAATGTGAAGACCAAATCCTCCAACCCATAAACCCACATGTGGTATGAAAGGGTGGCGTTTGAAAATTGTGGTTAGTTGATGATGGACACCAGCTTCAAGTTGGTGAGTCAAACCAGCACAACATTCCCATAATAAACAAAACAGTATGGCACACGTTCAAAGGTCGTTTTGAGTCTTTCGGCTACTCATAAAACAAAAGACAGTCTTTTATTTGGTCTCTTTTTAGTGCCAGTCAAGTGTTGCAGATATCTTAGTGTGTGTGTGTGTGTATATGTGTATAAGCATGTATATTTCACATATTTATCCACCAATGGAAACTCTGAGTCATTCATGTCTTTCTCTTCAGAAAAAAAGTGCTAAGACTTTTGTGCTTGTTTTTCTTATTGCTGCTCACATACACACTCACACACAGAGTGCATCATTAAAAACAAAATACCAATTACTTGGCACTTAGTGTGTGTGAGTATGTGTCCGTTCACGCACAGCACATCCTTCAAACGAAGGATGAAGAAGTCGTCATTAATAATCTGATACTTGTATCCAAATTCTTGCGTTATAAAGATCATATTTCTCAATTTTTGCTTTATATCCTCGTTCAGTCTCTTCAGTATGAAAGTCTCCTTTAGAAAAATACTCTGCAAAAATGGAAATACTTCATCACTGTCTTTGCATTATGATGTCAGAGCAAGTCTTTCCTTTTGGATTACATCATGTGTCTCCCAAAAATGTTGAAATGGTGGAGGTAACATCCCTATGAGACCCGTTTGATATCACAAATGAAGCTTTGTAATATTAGTGGTATTACAGTGATAGTTCCAACAGGTTCCTGGACTGGTTCCTTTTAGGTAGTCTTGGAAGCAAGTAAGCCATCTTGATCCTTAAGTGACCCAGTAAAAAAGGAAGTAGAAATGTTCCTGATTGTGAGTGGGTAGGTTCTGTGAAGGTTCTTGGGCAACTCAACAAGCGTTTGCATTTGTGGACGGTTCACTCAGTAGAGCACATTCCCTGGAGTTTTGTTTTGAATCCCAAGAGCCTCAATGCTGGACAGAATTTTCTTCTGATGACCAGCCAGAGTTATTCCCAAACGCAGCAGATCCCTGAGAGGCAGAAACAGAGAGAAAAAAAGTTTAATAAAGAATTAGATCTAAGCTTTTAATGTGACAGCAGAGATAAGGTTAAAAGATTAAATTGTGGTGTTTACATATTTAAAATAATAAAAAAGTGCATTACAGTTCAAATGTTTGGGTTAAACCTTTTTTAAATAATTTAACTTAGCAAGGATGCATTACATTGGTCAGAAGTAAGCGTCAAGACTTAAAAATTGTCACAAAAGTTTTCTAAATCAATTCAAGTCAAAGCACCAAATCAGCATATTAAAATTATTTTTGATCATGTGACACTGAAGATTGGAGAAACAATGCTGAAAATTCAGGGTTTGTCATCAGAAATAAATTACATTTTACAATATATTCAAACAGAAAACCACACTTATTAATAAAATAGACAGATTTGTAATCAAATGCAGACTTCTTTTAAAAACATTAAAAAAAGTTATATAACGTAATAAAGAAACTTTATTTAATTTCTTTGTTCTTTTTTAATAACATTTGTTTTTGTTTTCATACCTGATTGTTTAAAGCAAATTGCACAAATGAATAAAAGAAATGAATATGTATTTTGATATATTTGACAAATGAAAGATGTTGTTGAATGAAGGTGCCGTTATCTTCACTCACTCTGTGGTGATGTGGGCGAGCAGCTGCATGGACGTGTACCCAGCCTGTAGAAAGCTCTCCTCGTAACGCTCCATCTTAATGGCCCTGAGCCAGTCTCCCACTGTCCCACAGGATGCGGGCGTCAGAGGGGAGCGCTGGTCTAACAGAGGGTGAGAGGGTCTGAGGAGCAAGAGAGAGCCAAGTGTTAAAACGCATGTAATCATCCATATTAAGATGAGTCGGCCTGAAGAACACAGCTGTAGAAAGACTGCCAAAGAGAGGAAGACTCTGACAACTTTCTCTTGAGGAGAGGGGGAAGGCAAAGACTAAAATGTGATGGACAGATATGTGGTCATACTGAGTCTTGATTGACAGTCTGACAGGCCGACATGCTGAGAGGGGAGGGGCAAGACTAACATACAAGAGGCCATACTGTGTGTACGAGAGCCAAGCTAATGAAATGACGGACGGAGTGAGATGCCACTAAACCTAAAACAGGAACTGCTATGTTCTTGATTGACAAGCATTGTTGGGTAAATGCATTACTGTAATCACATTGCTTACATTTGTTTTTTTGAAAATGCTAATGGCCTAACACTTTTGCACAGCAGTGTATTCTTCAGTAATCTTGTTATTGTCTAACATTGATTTTCGGTTGACAGAGTAACATAAAATCAATAGCAAAAGAACTAAAAAAATGAAGTGTCCTAGAATTTTTGGGATTCTAAATCAAAAAATCAATTGGCAATTTCATGGATGCTTTCCATTGAAAAGAAAATGCAGAAAAAAATGTTGATTTCTTTGCCAGGTCTTTGTGGTTTTTGGTCCTTTTGTCGTGGCTTTTTGAAGTAACTGAAATGATAAGTGATAGAGGGCTGTAATGGATATGAAACGTACCCTGCCCCCTCTTGGGCGGTGATTTTAAGCGAGGCAGGATTGCGAATCAGCTTGTCGAGTGCTGAGACGATGTTGGAAAAGCGTGGCCGTGCCGTCCGCTCCTTCTGCCAGCAGTCCAACATCAGCTGGTGAAGGTAAGTGGGACAGTCAGGAGGAGGAGGCAGCCTGTAATCCTGCTCAATGGCATTGATCACCTGATTGGGTAAAACAGATTGTGTTAATGAAGGGTAGATGTATTACTAGAAACACATGTATAATGGCAATATTAGCACTTTTAAAATATTATTGTTTAATTCTGATTAGGCTGATATTGTAAACATCTTTTTTTGTAATGTACACCATTCAAACATCAGGGGTTGATAAGATTTGTTTGAATAAAAACAGTCTTTTGTTCATCAGGGCTGCATTTATTTGATTAACAATTCAATAAAAATACTAATATTGTGAAATAGATATTGTCTATTTGAATATAAGTTAAAATTTCATTTATTTTCTGTGATTCAAAGATAAATTTTCAGCATCATTACTTCAGTTTTCATTGTCACATGATCGGAAATCATTCTAATATGCTGTCATGCTGCTTAAGAAACATTTCTGATTATTATCAATGCTGAAAACAAAGTTGCGCTGGTTCTTATTTTTCGGGGGAACCATGATATATTCAAGTTTTCAGTATTTTAAATGTAAAATCAAATATTTTGTAACATTAAAAATGTATTTACTCTCACTTTTGATTACTTTAATGTGACCTTGCTGAATAAAAGTATGAATTTCTTCAACAACAACAAGAAAGAAAAAAAAAAGATTTTGCCTATTGGCCATAACAAAAGTAACTTTGTAGTGGACAAAATTCAACTGAAAGCAAAATTTGATGTAAAACAAAATGCAATTGCATTAAAATGTCAACCACTTACATCCTGATTGCTCATGTCCCAGTATGGCCGCTCTCCGAACGACATCACTTCCCACATGACAATTCCGTAACTCCATACATCTGATGCAGAGGTAAATTTACGGAACGCAATGGCCTCAGGTGCAGTCCAACGGATTGGAATTTTACCACCCTGAGAAAAAAAAAAAAAAAAGTATTTGAGAGTAAATCATGATTCTTGTTTTGCTAGAAGTGCCTGCTTGCATTTTTCATGTGAAGTACTTAACGTTGCGTAAGCATTTGCTCTTACCAGTGAGCTGGTGTATGTAGGATCAGACGAATTCTCTTGCAGGAATCTCGACAGACCAAAGTCAGACACCTTGCAGACCAGGTTACTATTGACAAGAATGTTCCGTGCGGCAAGATCACGATGTACATAGCTCATTTCAGAGAGATATTTCATTCCTGACGCAATGCCGCGCAACATGCCGACTAACTGTATTGGGGTAAACTGGCCATCGTTGAGCTGGAGAGAAAGAAAAATCCATGTCAGTCAGTCTTTGTGTACGAGAGCCAATGAGATGGTTTCATCAATAAATGTGTAGTATCAGATCCAGCGCATACTTACTCTCAGGAAGGAGTCCAGAGCTCCATTCTCCATGAACTCGGTGAGGATCATGACCGGACAGCTGGCTGTTATTATGCCTTCCAGATGGATAATATTGGGATGCTGGAACTGGCCCATGATTGAGGCCTCAGAAAGGAAGTCCCGCCTTTGCTTGTCTGTGTATCCACCCTTAAGGGTCTTAATGGCAACATAGTTCTCCTTCTTCCCTGGAATCCTCAGTCGTCCACGACAGACTTCTCCAAACTCACCTGAGAACAGCAAAATCAGAGACTCAGCTTTGAGAATTATTTAATCTTTTTATGTAAATCATTTTTTAGTCCTAACAAGTTGTGACTATAATAAGACATATGAAATGTCTATTTTTGTGAACTCATAGCTATATTAAACTTTTCATTATTTGTAATATTAACACAGTTGAATGGAAAAGAAGCAACACAGAACCAAACAGAGCAGAATAATGACACAATTTCCTTATGTAAGGCATTTTTACCCTTTACAGTTTTTAAACTGAACTCAAACAACAGTATTCAGTTCAATTTCAGTTCAATTTAGTTACTATATAATAATAATAATATTGTGACTGTATGTCAAATATCAAAGAAGCAGATTAACAGTTCAACATAGTATGCTTTTATCTTTCAAATGACTGAAACTAAATATGTGACTGTCTGAAATTTTATTATGTCTAAAAGACAAACTGTGCCTTACCTGCCCCAATAACCTCCTCGATTTTGACGCACGAGACATCAATCTCCTTAGCAAACTCTCTCACTGCCTCATTAGGGTCTTCATAAGTGAATGGATCAATGTAAACTTTCACTCCTTAGAGAGACAAATATCAGTTACTCCATTAATCAAAAAATTTAGAGCTTAACCAGAATGCATGATTACAAGACGTTGTGTGTGTGTGCGTTTCTGTGCTCACCTTGACCCATGAGATATTGGCCATTTTTGTCACTCATTTCTGGATCTTTGAAATGACTTTGCTTCCTGTAAACAGAAAAGCGAGTCAGTGTCTGCTGTATCATCTAATCGCAAAGTTATCAAATATGTCTTTTTTTTTTGGTGTTAAACAGGTGACAGATACAAAACTCATTTAGGTTTTTGGCAGATTAAAAAAGAAAAGTTGATTCTAAAAGCATTTCATTCCATAGTAAAATGTCTTAGTTCTCACACGGAACACACAATTACTAGCTGTGTTATTAGCTTAGCCACATGCTAATGTTAGATTGCATCATTTGGGAGTCATTTTTTTGTAAACTTTGTGTGCACTCTATAGTTTTTTAGCAAGGGCGGAAAAATACTTGAGAGTGGAAACTTGTTGTGTCATGCCTGGTTTGGGCACAGTGTGAGGCTTTATGCTTGTTGTGTTTCATGTTTGTTTTTGTCCTGTGTTGTCATATTACTCTGAGCAAAGAATGAACTGAATGCATACAAAATCCCTTTCTCCACCCCATTCTTCCTCTTCCTGTGTCTTTTCTTGTGTGTCTGTTTCTCACCTCAGGCTCTGGGTCTTTATTCAGGAAATTTCATATGTATTATACTCTAACACCATCTTAAATTACTCAAGTAGTTCTAGCCCGTTCTCCTTGTTATTCTTGTTATTTTCTTCTCTCTCTTTTCACAGAATGTCCTTCTCGTTCCTTCTTTGTGTTTTGGATGCTTGCTAACGGCTCAAAATTGTATTCCGAGAACCTTATGGTTTGTAACTTAGGGTTAAAAAATGGAGACGTTGTTCAAAAGTCATTCTCAAAAAACAAAACACATTGACCTGAGAAGTATTACTGTTTTTGTTACCTAAAAACACCCTAAAAGGTCATTCAGATTCACTTTTGTTTAACTTGAGGCATTTTAGGAGAAACATCTAATACAAAAGTTAATACTTTAGTAAAAAAGATAACTGAGAACCTCAGAGCTTTGAAATAGCAACAAACTTTTTCCACATCTATCTTTCTCCCTGATTTCCCAGGACTAAAATAGCTGCGTTTGTCCCACCCAGTGCTGATGGCAGGTCTGGACCGGAGGCTCGCGAAGTGTGTGTGTGTGTGTGTGTGTGTGTGTGTGTGTGTGTGAGACTGATTGTAGGGACTCTCCGTTTAACTGGGTGTGAAAGTTTGTATATGTAATGTGTGCAATTGTGAACAATACATGTAAACAGGCACCCTCCTGTAATCTTAACTGTGCATACGTGGGCATACATACGTCACATTTATCAGCAATATCAGAGTTTGCTTGTCCTCTGGAGTGTAAGAATGTAAAAAGTTTGTTCATTGTTTAAGTACACTTGCGCTTAAAGAAGTGTGTGTGCTACCCCAGGGTCACAACTATTGTTCTGCTGATTTGGCCTGTGGAGCCTGGGGTGGGACTACTGTATCCTGTCTCCACTTCCCCTTTCTCCTCTCTTCTCTCTCTCTCTCCCTCTCTCTGTGTTCCCACAAATGTAGCTGAAATAACTGTTAGGACACTCTGATCACTTTGGAAAAGTACATTAGGTCTTTTAGCTCAAAATGGTATACAAAGGGCTAGAGGAAAATTAAGCCATTGTCACTTCATTTCATTAGTTCCACACAGAATTACCACTTTTTTCAGAATTACTACACTGTGGTTGTGTGGAAAGTCAGTGCAATTCTGCAAAATGTATGTAAAGTTGAAGTGTGTATCTCATTTGCTATGTTATTAAAATATAATTTACATACTATTACAATATTTATGAAAAAAAAAACTAATAAAAATGACACAAGTTTATTTTTCTAATTAGCTTTTGAGTAATTTTAGTATTCCTATATAAAATTATTGGTAACACTTTATTTCGATAGTCCACTTTAGATATTCTACTAACAGTAAGTAACCTTGTAGCTACATGTCAATTTTACAGTCATTAGAGTATTAGTAGATTGTTTGCTTAATATCTCCTAACACTTTATTTTGATGGCTCCACAACACAGTACATACTGACTATCAGAAACTTTACAAGTATATGTCAACTTATTCTACTAACCCTAAATCTACCCTAACAGTCTAATCTGAGAGTTAGTTGACATGTAGTTACAAAGTTACTTATAGTTAGTAGAATGTCTAAATGGACTATCAAAATAAAGTGTAACGAAATTGTTTTATTTCTGTTAATTGCCTAGGCAACATGTCTAATTTTAGTTTTTAAATCAAATTGTTACATTTTATTTAGTTTTATTAAGCTTTAATGAGAAAATTATTTTAAAAAATTGTTTTAGTGTATTTTAAAGAAGCACTTATATAATATTATACTTTTAGTTAATATTTTAATTAGATATTAATATTTTCTATTTTCACTTTAAAACTTATTTATTAGTTATTACACTACTTAAACTAAACAAAAAATAGAAATGCTGTTTTTGGCAACTAACTGAAATAAAAGTTTAGTTTTAACAAATGACGATAAACTTGGTTTTAGTTTTAGTTAAAAATAACAACATTCATCATTTGAGCAAACATAATAACTGTATCCGAACAGGTTTCCCATATAATGTCCATTCTTCTTACTCAATAAAACTGGTATTCCTAAACCCATACTATTATTTGAACCTGATGACATAAAATAAATGTTATTTAAAATTTTTATGAAAGTGTTACAAAGGCAGTTTTCAGGTCATTAACTTAAAAAAGGCTTACTTATTGTTGCTTCTTATTAACTCAAGATAGGAGACAGTATCTCTACACTGAAAACAACACATTTAAATATGGTAAAATGCGTTAGACGCAGCTAAGTTTTAGTGACTGCTGAAAGCATTAAAATAGGCAAAATATTCAATAAGCAATGTGATGGACAGGGGATGTGTGAATGATGGCTGTGGAAATCTCCTGAGCTTTCTGCACTCATAGTTTCCATGCAGGCTCAATTATAACATCCTCACACTCTCTTTTTCTTGTTGGTCTCTTGTTGTACCTTATACAGTAGATTGCAGCAGCAATGACGATGATGAGGAGCAGCATGCCCATGGCTATAAGGATCCCGGTAACAAGCAGCGGAGATGAGGAATCATCTTCTAGGGAAACAGATAGAGGCAGACAGCCAAAGTGAGAGAGACATGGTTTAAAAACGGAAAATGGTGCGACACAATCTAAAAAAAAAACTGGCTTCGATCTACACAAGGAGGGAAAAAAAAATCAATAAAATGCCTTCTCAAACAAAACTCTGGGGCACATAAAGTTGGGCACTAATAAATTAAAACAACAAAACAAGCTGGCACCTCTGACCACAACTTTTCTTACCGTCAGGCAGAGTCCGAAAGACAACAGCTTGACCGAAGCTGCCGTAGCCGCCCAAAGTGCGAGCGCGGACCTGAACCTCATATTGTGTCGCCCTGCGCAAGTCACTCAATACGACCTCGTTGATATTACTTTCCATAAAATGACAGGAGTTCTCCTCAAAGCCGCGCTCCTGTCAAAAGAACAAACACCAGTACCTTCCATTAAAATCATTTGATTGATTCTTCAGGTACCATTTCTGAGCTGTTTGAATGTATTAATTGTTAATTAGTCTGGCAGGTCTGTAGTGTAAACAGTGAGCAGCTGTGCCACAGAGAGCGATCAATAAAACACAAGCGCTGAGAAAAAGATGGAACGAGTGGGTAGAATGCAGACAGGGAGATAGGGAGAGGTCATAAAAATAGAGAAGAGAGCAGAGAAAATGGAGGTGAAAAAAAAATACTGAATTACAGTGATGAGAAATCACTTTTTCCTGAACAAACTTTTTTACTGTAACCAATAAGAGGTAAAGGGTGTAAGTAAAACGCTTATTTTTATTACTTAATATGTATTGCTGTTGCTTATTATAATTTTATTTATTTTAAAGAATATACATTAGTGCAACCTGAATGTAATGCTTTAGGATAGTAAATTAAATGTTAATTGCAATTAAATAAAAATGCATTTGGTTTGAATTTTTATTAAATACAATTAACTGAACTTAAAAGTGCTTTTTGACACACTTCGAAAGACTTAAGTACATCTTTATATATAAAAATCATAATTAAAAGTCATAAAAACACTGCTGCCGAATGTAATAACAAGAATTTATGCTAAACTTCAAACATGCTTTAATGTAATTTTTACAGAAATTTGCATGATGTGTATTTAAATACATTTATATTATTGATTTATATATATATATATATATATATATATAATATATTGATTTAATACATTTAGAATATATTAACTTTAATTTTAATATTGAATGACACACTACAGTTAAATTTCAATTAAGTTCTTGACGTGCTTTAGTATGTCAATTAACATCAAAATAAGTGCACTTATTTAAAGCACTACAACATATTTTTAAAACAATTAATTTTATGTACTTTACCATTTTAACTTGAATAGTGTAGTATAAATCTTCTCCCAGTCACATTTATGGTAAACTACAATATATATTTTAGTGTTATTCTTCTTGAAACTTGTATGTTCTGCATTAAAAGGCATTTGTAATTAAGTTGCATTTTAGTACAGTCAACACATCAATATAAGTGTACAACAAAATATAATGATTTCAAATGTACTTTAAAGTAAAATGTTTTATTCAACATTACAAAGTGCACATTTTAAAAGTGTACTTCAGTGTGTCAAGAAAATGTCTCTCTTTAAGTACATTTAAGTGGCCTTTTATTTCATTTCGATACTATATTATCTGCAAATACAGTTTTTGAAAGATATACCTTTAAGACTGTAAGTGCACATTCAATACGATCATATTGTGATGTTGTACAGTCTAGTATTATAGTGTGGTAGTTTACCTTCTCACAGTAGCGTATCTGGTACTGTAGGATCCTGTAGTGTGTTTGGGTCGGTATGTTCCAGTGCAACGTCAGACTGGATTCTGTGGCTGTGACCTTCCTCAAACCCGACACCAGTACAGGAACTACACACAACACACACAAACAATTAACAAACTTAACTAAAACAACAACTTTTAATCATATGCACCTTCACTGTCTCTCTGTCTTACTGTTGGGGCTGGTGGTGATGTTAATGGTCTCCCCTGTGGAACCCTGCTGGCTCAGAGAAGAGACCCCATTGAGGGCCATCACGGTAAAGCTGTAGGTGGTGTGAGGTCGGAGACCCCAAATGCTCACACGCCGGCCCTGGATCCCAGTTTGGGACGGGCGGTAATTCACACCGTCCCCACATGACATGCAGGGGCCTCCGGGGGCCGAGCACATTCGACACTCCACGCTGTAGGAGAGGTCCGAACGGCCCCCACTGTCTAACGGTTCACTCCATTCCAGTGTAAGAGAGGTGTCATTGACTTGGGGAACAGGGCTGCGCGGGGCCGAGGGCGGACCTGAAAAAGACAACAGGCACAGGGCGTTTGAATTATGGCCACAGTTCATTCATCTGCATGACATATATGTAATACCCAGAATGCAACATAAAAACCAAAACGGTCAATCTAGACCTATAAGTGGGAAAGCGGACAAAGAGAAGGAAAATTAAGAATGTTTAGGCCTGGCATATGAAATCAAAGTTAAAATAAAAATAAAATTAAAAAAATAATATTTTTTTTTTTTTTTTTTAAGTTTATTTCCATGTGTTTTTTGCTGGTTATCATATTTGATGCATCAGGCCCTTACAGCTTATTTCATGGAGCTCTTATGAGGACAATCACCTCAATTTTAATTGTAAATCAATGAGATCTTCAGGATAACAGACCACTTACATAAAATGCACAGAAATATCAGTTGCCTTTCTTTATATACCAAATAAGATGATGTTTAAACGCTTGGTTTTATGTTCAAAGCTCTGAAGTTTTAAGTTTGGAGTAAAAAATATAATGCAATGGTGAATTAGAGACGAACTAAGAAAAGTTCCTCAAAGGCCTGATCATATTTGACTCACGTGTGCAGGGTATATCTGGACTGTCGGTAGGGGCACGGTAAAATCCAGAGCGACACGCACAGGAGGCGGATCCCATCTCTCCTGTGTAACTGGAGTCAGGACACACAGAACACGGGCCAGGACCAGATCCCATCTTAAAATGACCCACAGGACACCCTGGACAGAGAGAATGAGACACAGAGTTACATAAAAAATACAGTAGAATATGTTGTGTTTTGGAGGCTAGTTGTGAGCTAACCTGCTAATTGTCACATGACTATTCTGGTTTGCTAGCTAAATTAGCATTAACCAGTCGGGCCACCACAGTCTTTTCAGTACAACAGAGCAACAACAGGTTTTGTGGGAATGAGTGCTGTATTATCATTAAACAAATATCAAATAAACAAACACACACATTCTGTCCCCTCTCTCTCTCTCTTGCTGTCTTAGGCACAAACCTCATTTGTCCTTTTGCGTCAACATTTAGACAACAAATCTAAACATGTTCCGGTGTCTATTTCAGTTGATGATAGTTTGATTCAGGATTTAAACCGCTTCTGAATCTCTGTGTGGCAGAGTTCGTGTATGATATGAAATATGATCGTGTTCTTCTGCATGTTTAGCTATTCAATCACTTGATTATAGCCTCGCACAAACACAGACTTTCAGCAGATAAAACCCACATGCATGCAGGTCACCCATGAAACGTTAGAAGTCTTTTCTCTGACGTGACGCACACACAACACTACACACACACACACACACACGAACTAGCAATGTAGAGTCTCATGAGACAGGAAAAGACGGGTATACAGACAAGTTTCCCTGACCAGTTTCATTTCATAATCAGTTCTCCACAAGACCTTTATTGATGGAAACACATCTGGATTTGATTAACATCAGTTTCACTCAGACCAAAACATGTGGTCTGAATTATCCTCCTAGTTAAAGTGGCTTTACACTGGTTTGTGTGTGTGTGTGTTATTCGAAAAGTTTCCATAATGAACGTCTGTAAATTTACTCACTGAAGGATAAAGATCTTCAGGCCCCTGGTGGTTTTACAGACACAAAAAAAAATATTACTGTTGACATCCATATCAGCGTCATTTGTTGAGGATGTGTACTACGGATGGACATATTAAAAAATGTATCAATTATGAATCTATACCATTTAAAATAAAAATGGTACACTACCATGCAAAATTTTGGGATTGGGACAATTAAATTTTTTTTTTTTTTGAGAGGTCTTTTATACTCACCAACGCTGCATTTATTTGATCAAAAATATGAAAATAACAATATTCTATGTGAATACATTTGAAAACGTAATTTATTCCTGTGATTTAAAGCTGAATTTTGAGCACCAGTCTTGTGTCATTTCTGATCCATCAGAAATCATTCTAAAAGACAATTCAAGAAATGGTTAAACTTCTGATTTTTAACCATTTACTTCAGAATTCTTTGACGCATAGAACATTCAAAAGAACAGTATTTATTTGAAGAAACAATATTGACTTCATTGACTTTACTGTCACTTCTTGCATCCTTGCTGAAAAATAATAATAATAACAACAATAAAAAAACCCGTACTGACCTTAAATCTTACTGAACGGTAGTGCATATTACTTCTGAGTACCTTTGCTCAAGGCAAATTTGTGTTTCAAAGACACACACTGAATTTAATCCCATCCAAATTGAACATATCTGTTTTTCTTGCACAACCTCAGGAAAATATTACCAAGCAAATTACTTGTGTTTTTTTTTTTTTATTACCAAAGGGTCCTCAGAGAAAACTAATCATGTCCAGATAGGAATGTCTGTGATTGCGCTATGTTATTGTTTTCACAACTCTTCTCCTCATTTATTTTAAACCTTCGTTGAATACTATAACTAAAGCTCATTTTCTTGTTAAACTGCCTGGAGAACCACTTTTTTTTTTTGCAAACTTTCTGGGTTGGTGGTCCTGCAAGCGATGCTGACAGTCTCATTGACGTTAAAAGAAAATGACATCAATACAGAGAGTGTGATCACTGAAACGGCTCAAGCAGCACCAGGTACGATCCTTATCATATTTCATTCCTTTCCTTAATTATACACATAATTATATAATTACATAATTAATTAATTGGGTTTCATGAGGCTCAGAATAGCCCAGATTTAGACAACAGAAACTCCTTTCACAGTAACAACTACAAAGAGTCCGAACCCATCAAAATCCGTGCATCAAATGACAAGCATCCAGCTTTATTAAATATTATTTAGAAAACTAATTCCATCTAAATTAAGCTAGGGAAAAAAGTGTATGATAATTTTATATGAGGCATTAAGTAAGTAGTTTAAAGGAATTAATTATGTGTTGCAATCATCTTTTGATGCACTGTATGGTCTACAATTATACATTATATTTCTTATCTACTCATTGTTGCACCTTATGAATACCTTTATAATGCATTATACATAATGGTTTGTTAACAAAATCACTAATACACTACTGTTCAGTAGTTTCAGCTTTGCATCACAGGAATAAATGACATTTTAAAATATATCCAAGCTATTTTAAATAGCAAACATATTTTACAATATTACTGTTATAACTATACTTTTGATGCAATAAATGTAGCCTTGGTGAGCAGTAGAGTCTTCTTTCAAAAACAGTCCCCAAACCCATACTGCTGCTGACGTACCAGCACTGGTTCTACCGCAGTAGTTTCACAGTTAACAAGAAGAAGATTGTACATGTGTGAATCTGCATGTGGTTAATTGGAGTCATTAGTATCGTTCACCACACCCACCGACACACACACACACACATACACACACACACACTTCCTGTTTGGCCTCACAGTCCTTCACCTGTGACCACACACTCTCCATTTGGCCTTTCACCTGCCCAATAAACTGCAGGATTCTCTTTTTTTCAGTCTTTCTTTTTCCTCTTTTTCTTTCTGCCCATACCTAATTGGTCATGTCATTAGAGTGCCTTTGTACTGGACACATCCCTGCCCGCAGGCGCCACTATTATGGCTTTGCGCTGCCTTTGTGTGTGTGGGTGTGTGAAAGAAAGGGATGAACAGCAGATGTAGTGTGTTTGAGTGGATGAATGCTGAGTAAGTCATTGAGTGTGTGTGTGTGTGTGTGTGTGTGTGTGTGAACTCCAGGGGTTCACACCCACAGAAAGCACAGCTGCAGTGTTTAACAGATGAGTACAGCCTTTAACACTCACACACACCCCACCCATAGTAAAAAAAAACACTTCTAAAAGAGCTTAAGTCATATTTGAAAACTGGGAGGATTTGGACTGATCCACTCCACTGAGAGATGGCAATTATATGAATTAAAGTAGATCAGTCGTGTCCTTAAATTAATTTTCCCGGGCAAATCCTTTCCCGGTCAACCTACACGCATGCAACATACGCTGACGATTACCACGGAAGTCACTAAGCGTTGTAAAAATGAAGGAAAACGCGTTTGTATTCATGAATGTACAATGGAATCCGAGCCTGGGGGCTTAAAAATGAGTTTTATGTTTTATGGGCATGAAGTTGTTTTGCCAGTTTGAAGATGATGAACAGATGAACTTAGCTGCATTACAATTAGTCCTGTTTTTGTTTTAGTTCCACTTTTGAAAGAACGAAAATTAAATAATTTATGTATATTTATTCCGGAGCTGTATAATTACCTACTAGGCTTCCATTGTAAATTAATTAATGTAAATGTGCCTTCTTTACAAACTGAGGCACAAGTTAAAATTATTTTCTGTCACAATCAAAAGCATATATTTACACTACTTCAAAAGCTGGGAAATGGGGACTGGTTTTATATATATATATATATATATATATATATATATATATAAATTAAATAAGTGAGGACATGTTTATTACATATTTCTAATTTCTGAACTTTCTTCATACAGCAGCACTACTGTTTTCGACATTGATAATAATATTAATAATAATAATTAATGTTTCTTGAGCAGTGAATTGGCATATAAGAATGATTTCTGAAGGATCATGTGACACTGAAGCCTGGAGTAGTGATGCTGAAAACTCAGCTTAGATCACAGAAATAAATTATTTTTTCAAATATATTAATATAGAAAATTTGTATTTTTAATTGTAATAATATTTTACAATATTATTTTTACAACACTTAAAATCAGCCTTCCAATAACATTAAAAATAAATCAAATATAAAGAAGATTTTGTGTTGCTGTGGTCTTATTCATTCATCAAAAGATAGCAGTAGCAGCAGTATAAAAGATCGCAGTCAAGCGCAATCACACTGGAGGTCTTGTGACCCAAAATATCAGACACGTTGAAGACTAACATTTATCAGAAAGGCAATTAATCTGTCATCTGTGAGCATGTCACATTAAACGATCAAAGACTGGTGATTTTGCCCTTTGATAAAAAGAACGCTTTTGCAATTTGTCTGAAATGGCAGCACTGTGGCCAGAAGTGTACCGTGTGCATCAGCTTAAGTCACTTTGGATAAAAGTGTCTGATATATGCAGAAATGTAAATGCACCCCGGATGCACACGACTGTAACGTAATAGCGAATGAAAATGTGTCCAGCCGTAGGACACTGATGAAATACATCGTAATCCTCTTTCCTGATCTCTCTACTGCGAGCGTCTCCACTTCCTGTCTCTTTCCTCTAGTCTGAACGGCTTTTCTGTGAGACCTTCATCTCACCTCTCTTGCTCTGCCTTGCATTCAGTCAGTGTTTTCCCTCATTCTCAAGTGTCACAGTCTTTGTCTAATTCAGTCCCATCTGTCCTTTACTGTCTCTCTGGACTCTTATCAGTGTAGAAGTTGCAGCCGCTGTCAGTATAAACATCCTCAACCTTAAGGTAGAATAGTGTGTGTGTGCAAAATATATTGTACTCGACAGTCTCTCAGGTTCATATATTTGGGATAGTATGTTTAAAGATGTAAGTTTATATTCTGAATGGTTTGCATTTTGCTACTGGGCACAGTAAGAACCTGTTTTGTATGCATGGAAAACCCAGCTGACCAGCTACATTTGTCAAAATGTGTATCATTGAACCAGTGCACACTGTGTTTGATACTTTATCCACAATGCAATGCGTTCAACCTGACCTTCTATTTTCTATAGGACAAATTTAAACTAAGCTGTGAATTTATTTTATATCTTGGTTCATTTTTTAATCGGACTAGAAATGTAAAACAGTAGTATTTATTGTTAGTTAACGACTTTAAAAACGCTCCACTTGTTTTTAATCATCAGATGGGAATAGTGTATACTCTATCATTTAAAAGTTTGGGATTAGTAATATTTTTAGATTTTTTAAATTATGGTAACGTTTTACAATAAGGTACATTAGTTAACATTAGTTAATTGCATTAGTTAACATGAACTAAGATTGAACAATACAACAGTACAGTGTTTATTAATCCTAGCTAATGCTAATTTCAGCATTTACTAATGCATTATTAAAATCATAAGTGGTGTTTGTTAATATCAGTGAATGCACTAACATGAACTTACAACGAACGATTGTATTTTTATTAACTGAGATTAGCAAAGATTAATAAATAAAGTAATGTATTGTTAATTCTTTGCTCGTGTTAGTTAAAACACTTACATTAACTAATATATATATATATATATATATATATATATATATATATATATTGTTTTGGCTGGTAATAGGTATTTGTAATCTATAATATTTCTATTTAAAATTCTGTTTTTTAATTTTAATTTTAAAATTTCTATTCATCAAAAATCCTGAAAAATCCATAATTTGTTTCTAAATATTAAGCAGCGCAACTGTTTTCTGCATTAATAACAACAATATTAAATGTTTCTCAAGCAGAAAATCTGCACATTAAAATAAGTTCTGAAGACTGAAGACTGGAGTAATGATGCTGGAAATTCAGCTCTGACTTAAAATTACATTAAAAAAAATATTCACATAAAAAACAGTTATTTTAAATGGTGATAATGTTTCACAATATTACTGTTTTTACTTAATCACATCAATGCATAAGACAGCATAAGAGATTTTTTTTTAAATACAAAAGCTTTTGTTTAAAATGCTTTTACATGTTAGTTCAAAGAATAAAATTGATGTCATATTATAGAAGCGATAATGTATTAAGCGAATCAGAATCTGATATAATGAGTGCATTATATTCTGTGATATTTAAATAGCACTGTAAGATACATCAAAGAATTTTTGGCTCCAGCTCATCGCCTTCACAGAGAGCTCCAATTAGCTTCAGAGAAGCCCATTCTATTCTCACTCACCTCTACACTCCAGCTCTCCGTGGCTGGCCTCGAAGCCCGGCAGGCAAGTGCAGGTGGTGGTGGGCTGGTCCACCCACTGTCCATCTTCTCCACAGAACATCTTGGGCGGTCTGGGATTGGGTCCAGGCTGCGCTGCGTTGGCCACACACTGGCCCACTGCCTCCTGGACCAGCGAGCGTGGAACTGTCTCCGGGAAGACGGATAGTGAGCGTGTGAGAGCCGGACACTTCTTAAAGAAGACGCGTACGGATAAAAGAGCCATGCATGCGCCCTGAGCCTGGAATGCCAAGTAGAATCCCCGTTTGGTCAAAGGGCCCAAACGCAGTGTTTTGACATTAAACTTCTTCTCTCCACCTTTGCGCAGCAGGAAGTCCGCGGCCACTGTGTCCACCTAACAGAAACAGAGATATATTTTTTTT
>JAUMHE010000048.1:21139031-21152627 GCA_032359235.1 Enteromius mattozi
ATACACCCACACACACATATATATATATAAGCCATGGTGTGTTGAATAAAATGCTAAAGAATATTTAAGGTACTTGATAATGTCAATTGTACTTTTATTTGATATTGTATTTAAAGTTAATATTATAAATGTACTAAACTTCAATGTTTGAGACTAAATTGATATGTGAAATCTAGCAAATTTTCCTTTCAGCAACATTAATACCCATATTTCTGCAATTTTCCATGTGCATTTGAGTGCATGTGCGCACCTTGGTATACGGGTTCTCCATCCACGCTGGGTGGGTTGCTGTTGCGTCATCCGTGTCGCTCTGGTAGTAGTAAAGGTTGAAGGTCTCTTTGCAGGATCGGTGGTGCGTGCTTCGCGACGAGCATTCAATCATAGTAAAGAGCAGCTCCACGTACACCTGTGATGCCCCTCGTCGCTCGATGAGCTTACTGCGCAGCCAGTGACTGGACGAGCCGTCGGCCTGGCAGATCTGATAGGTCCTCACACTGTTGTTCTCCTCATCTAGACCGCTGATCTCCTCCCACTGCACACAGAAGAGACACACGAATACAGACTGGTTAGTGGAGATCAGCTGAGATCATATGCAGTCTGAACTGAGCTTTTGTTCTGTATGCAGGGTCAAACGCTGGAGCTGCACGTCTCACCTCAGGTTTAGAGCGAGCGTAGGTCGTCCACTTCAGATCTGATGTCTCTGTCTTTGTATTCATCAGGACCTCTGTCAAACACAATAAAAACATTGATAAATAACTAAAAAATGAGATCACAGTTTTACCTGTAGTGAAAACAAAATGTTTTAATTGTATTTTATGCGTATTTGTAATGTACTTGTTGAGCACAAAAGTTGAGTTGATGTTGAGTATCATACTTAAGCACATGTAAAATAAAGGATTACAGTTTCGACTGTAGTGTGATATTCAGTATTACATAGAGTCATCATGATGCTTTTTAACTAGCGTGGCTTGATCGGATTACCTCATTCAGCCAGCTTCACCACAGCATTTGCTTTTGCTGGTCCACTAAAGCAGCAGCGACCATTAAAAGCCATGGAATTTTTTTTTCAGCACTGTATGACACGGCAACATCTGAGCAATGACATTTTTCCTCCGAGCGCACAGAGGGCAAGGGAAGTTCCCTAAGGTTCAATGGCTTGGTTATCAAATCATGGCCAGCAGAAGCTTTGGCAAAAACAAATCTAGAAAGTATGAGCGTTTTTCCCCTCTCATACCGACTTGCATAGCTGCAGTATCCCACAGGGAAACCGACGGACATGGGAACAAGGGCACAGCCTAATTTTACACTCACAGACATATACAGCGACGATACAAAATCACTATATAGAGTTTCAACCCAGCGGTGAATGATGGTCATTTAATTTCCAGTGAACATCCTTCCTTTCATCCATTTCCAATCTCTCTCTCTCTGCTCTTGATTGCGTTTTTGCTTGAACTGGCTGTTGGTCATTACTTATTGATGGTGGTGATGGGTTTTAATCAGGCATTCATTCAGTCACCCCCTCCAGACTTCCGCGCACATATCTGGCCCTGGGGTTCTTGCTATGGGAGCTGCGCTGGTCATGTGACCACCCGAAGCCACTGCTCAGTTCAAACTGGCTCCAATCACAAAGATCCTTTGATCTAAAAATAATACCACAGAATATATTTCTCTCTCTCTCCTGCCGTTATTTGTTCAATCTCTTTTCTTATCCTTGTCTCTAAGGAGGAACACCTTTATTGCTCTTTTTTGCATGTGCTTTTCCCATGAGTGTTAGAGTTTAGCATACAGAGATGGAATCGATGTGTTTCTGTCTGCATGTATCTGGGTCGAGACTTGTCTTTGGGACTGGAAGCTTTCTGCGGGTTTATACCTCAGAAAAGCATCAATGACTTGAAGAAAAAGACGTTGTTTAAGCACAGATGGCCTCAGGGAGAACACTAGTTATTTTCCGAATGGATATTACACACTGTGCAGTATATACTAATATAAAACAGTCAACAATTTAAAATTTTAGTATGCTACATTGCCATTATGTGATATTACTATCTTAAATATCTGATTTTGTGAATAATTTTGTGAATTTTAATTTATTGAAGTTGCAAAGAAGCTGAAGCAGCAACAGCACTTTTGTTTTTTCTTTTGGTATTGTAATGTACAACGGAGAAAAAAAAAAGTAGGGCAGGGACTAATTTCTGTCTGATTGGCTTGCATTCGGTTGTAAGAAAGAGGTGGGGTTTAGTGGACTAAGTGATTGGAGAAATCCTGCATATATATATTTTTTAACTAAAACTAAAACCATAAAAAATAAATAAACTCATTGCTTGAAATAAAATGGTTAAATAAAAATTATGTCATTATCTGAAATAAAATAAAATGTTAAAAAAAAATTTTTTCATCTAGTTGCCAAGACAACATTTTTAACTTTTAGTTTAGTCAAAGTACTATAATTTGTTAGAAATAAAGAAATTCAAATGAAAATGTATTATTTAAATGTTAAAAAATCATCTTTGTCTAGATTAGTAGAAGTGCTAAAATAACTCAAACTAAAAATTCAATAAATACAACAAACATATTAAATGAGTAAAATCACAAACTCATTAAAATGAAAAAAAAAAATTTAACAAAAAAATATTAAAATGAAATACTGAAATTTTAACAAACATTTTAATAATATGTACTAATATGACAATAACAGTGGACTCTGGTTGTATAATCAGCAACAACAGTATTTTATCCATATTTTGTGTGTACAGAAAATTAGCATATTGCATTAGTATACTGCAAGACTAGTATGAGTAGTACAGTAGTACACTGCTGCAACACACCCGGTGAGCCTCTATCTGTATGTATCTGGGTCGGAACTTGTCTTGGGGACTGGAAGCTTCCTGTTGTTGGTTTTCACCTCAGAATCGAATCAATATTCAAAATAAAAATCAAAAATGGTTATTTGAGTGTGCAGGGCCTCAGGGAGATCACTGGCATGTGCTCTTTCTCACTCAGTGACACCTCCACACGCTCCTCCCTAACAACATCCATCTTCCAGACATTTCTCCCTCTCGCTTTCATTATTCTTCCCATCACTTTTGCTTTTCCTGCTTTCAAATTTCACATTCCTTTTTTGCCATCCATCCGTTTCCATTTCTCTTCTCAATAACTCTATATGTCCCCGTCACACTCTTTATCTCTCTGCGTTTCCCTCCATCCCTCTCCCGCCTCTGATGTAGAGAGGCTGCGGCCGGCTGATAACTGCCGTCCAGCTCAGAGAATCAAAGCGAGCGGCACCCGGGAGGCCGGAGGGGAGGATGAAAGAGGGATGAGAGGGGAAGAGTGCCGGGCGAGGGAGGACACAGGGCGGGAGCTTTTGGAGATGAGAGCAAAAAAAGAGCATGCGAGGGAGAGAGGGATGAGACGGGACAGATTTCTGAAGGTGATTTCCCACTGTGAGTTTTGCTCAGAGTTCAGAGAGAAAACTAATTACAAGCTAATCTACATTAAAATGCACATGCACACATACAGGTGAATCTCATGAAACCTGTCGAGAACATGCCCAGGACATATTTCATGCCACCATAAAAAAAACAAAAAACAAAAGAAAAGATAAGAAATTGTTACATTCTTTTTTCTTTTTTTAGATTTTCATAGCTCACTACTGTAATATGATATGAATCAGGGTTATTGTTGTTAAAGAAAACTACAACATTGTTATTCATTTATGCTGAAATAAAAGTAAAAATAATAATTTTTTAAATTCATTTTAGTTTCAGATTTTTTTGTTTAAGCTATCTCTAACTGGACATAAAAAAGGGGGGAAACATATACAAATTTAATTACACAGGTATTTTAAAGCAAAAAGCACATAAAATTAAACAAAAAGAAAAAACTAAAAAAAAAATATTTAAAATGATAATAGTATAGAAATAATATTAAAATAACACTGTTGAGAATATATAATACACATACATATATATATATATATATATAAACATATATATATAAACACACACACACACACACACACATATAATAAACCTTATTTGATATATATTCTCAAAATGTATAATAGAAATACAAATAAAAACTAATGGTCCCAAGTAATTTAAAAAAATTAAATAAAACTAAGAGTAATTTAAATTAAATTATTTGAATTTATTCTATGTTGTTGTTTTTAAGTTCTTTTTAATTATTTTCTTGTTGGTATGAATTATGACCTGGAGATTCATACATGGAATTTGTGTGCATGAACACCAGGTTAGTAATGATTATGGTGTGTGAGGTGATAGACGTGTGTGTGTGAGTGAGTGTGTGCCTGTATGTAATTACAGTGGTCTATATCCTGCCGTCTACTCCATCATTACTTATAATGGGGCAGGAAAAAGTGTGTTTCTCCTTACGGCTTGTCTAAAAAAATAGGTTAGACACAGTGAGACTCTAAAGTTGACACCAGGATTATCACTCACCTGACACAAACACACACACACACCTGCACATCTGTCCATGAGTCTCTGACCTGATATCATCAGCAGCGGCTGCTGTTCTGATGGATTAGGCTCCCGGTGGGCAATTTTTGTCCAAGCCTGTTTTTTTTTGACCCGTTTAATGCAGTGTTCCTGTTTAGACAGACTGTACTGCACAGCTCTCACACCAAATCTAGCCCAAATGCACTTCAGTCATAAACCTGCAGCAAATTCACAAGTGAGACTTTTACATCTCGGCTGTGTTTCTTAGGAAGCAATGAGATAAATGAAGGGCTAATCGTCTTATGTGCTGAGTTTCAGAGATTGTAATGTCTCAAACTACACTCAGTTTTGCCAAAATGCAATGTATGCAATAACATTTCCAAAAAAAAAAAAAGAGCTATTTTATCCAGCCAATATAGCAGCCTACTTATTTAAGGAATTGTAAAAGAACGATCAGAAAATCTGAGAAATTGTGCACTTCATTAGCCCTCCTCAGCTCTGAAAGAGCAATATAATATTCCAGTGGGTTAGGAAATAAAAGAAAACTTGAGGCTTTTGTGACAACTGTAGGTTTGACCAGGTGTGTTCACTACTATTCAAAAGCACCATTCAAAATGTTTTTGAAAGAAGTCTCTTCTGCTCACTAAGCCTGCATATGTTCAATCAAAAATACAATAAACTGTAATATTTTGAAATATTATCATACAAATTGAAAGAACTATTTTCTGTTTGAATAAAAAGTCATTTACTCCTGAGATGCAAAGCTGAATTTTCAGCATCATTACTCCAGTCTTCAGTGTCACATAATAATTCAGAAATCATGCGTTCAAAAACATTTCTTATTATTGTCAGTGTTGAAAACAACTGTGAGGTTTTTGTGGAAACAAATTCCGGATTCTCTACTGAACAGAAAGTTCAAAAGTACAGCATTTATATGAAATACAATCCTTTGTAATACCTCCTTCTTTCACTTTTAAACAATTTAAATCATCCTTGCTTAATAAAAGTATTATTTTCTTTAAAAAAAAACCTTATAAACAAAAACTCTGAGCCCAAATTTTTTGAGTGAGCAGTCTGATATCTCCTGACTCTTATTATATGAATAATGGCAAACGTGACTGTATTTTTGTCTGAGCATGTTAAGACGTGTATATGAGCATCTCATTAGTTTCTCAATTCTGCTGATAAAGTATGAGTGTTTGTCTGCTTCACGTTTCTGTCTCATTTATGTCTGTCTTCTGTATGAGTGTGTGTCTAGAAAAGCTTGATGGAAAATTGTATTGCTCAGAGGTTGCTTTTCAAAGCTGGGAAAACTTGGAGCTCTCAAAAGGATTTATTTAAATTGTAATTTTTACAACTGAGTAGGACAATTGTTGACATACAGTTAGATATTGTGAAATGACTACGATTTCCTCTATATTCAATCTCATAGCTATCTTAGAATAACAGTTGAGATATTTAGTTGAGGAAATTTATTTTTCTTACAAGAATCTTCAATGTAAATCACACAATGTGGTACGTGACCTTGAGCTGATATCATGCCTTGAGTGTTTCCTGTGTGCACTCCAAACCTCTTTAATTATAGACACATCCTCACTTTCTCTCAAAGGTAAATGACAGAAGACCAGCACCAGGCTACAATTAGTCTTTCACTTTAATTAAGGAAAAGAGACAGTGCCAATTACTGAAAGAGAGGGAGAGAGAGAGAGAAAGGAGAAAGTGAAAGGAGGGGGAGGGATGGAAAATGGAAAGGGGGTGAAAAAAGGAGGCCAAGGAGAAAGAGTGGCAGAGGGGAGATGAAAGGGAAAACAGGGATGAGGACGAGATGGATGGAGATGAACAGATAGTGAAGAGAGATGAGTATTTAATTCGAGTACTGTAGTGTGACGGTGTGTTTGTGTGTCTAATGGTTTATTACTGAAGCACACCTGGACTACAGATGACTCTACGAAGAATGTGCAAAACCACACACTTGCAATACCGCTGTCAGAACGATTAAACGTTGGAAATCAAAACGGACCATATTTACTTCCTCAGTAAACACTCCTGGTCTTATAGTGAACAATTCATCTGTAAGCGACAAGTTATTCCAAAGAAAAAAAAAGTTCTTCTTTGTAATCTTTCATCAAGTGCGATAACTTATTCAGCATCTCAAATGACTTTCTGATCCGGCTAATATCATCAAGCCCTCTTTATTTTTCATTCCCTCAAACCACCAGACTACATTCATATGTAACACCTATTTTTCATGTTTCAACCAGTTTATGATGCATAAAGTCCTGGCTTACAGTTTTTCTTGTTGAATATTTAGTTTCTGTCAGATAACAGCTTATGAAAAAGTACACATTCACTCTTTTCTATAAGCATACTTTTGAAAAGAGATCTTGTTACAGAAATAATATATTTTCGGACACCTGATTGCAAGTAATTACAATTAAATGACCACTTATAGTAGCTGCAATTCATATTAAATGCAATTATCTGACATTAAGATTGCTATTTTGTCCCACCAAAGTACATCTTTATACATAATTTCATAATTACTGCTATTGTGTTTTAAAGTGTACTGCCGAATTTACTGACATGCCTTTATTATTAACTAAAATATACTTTAATTGTTTTATTGAAACTTGTAAGTCAGTTATTTAACATTCAGTACATTTAAAATATATTAATTTGAAATGTAACATCTAAAAACACACTACAGTTAAATTATGATCAAGTACTTAACATGTGTTTGTTAAACTAATTGTATTTCTTTAAAGCATAATAATATTATTAAAGTTTGACTTAAAATAAACTTGTAATCTGACATTCTTACAAAGTACACTTTAAGTTAACCATTCAATTCTTCGATTCTACGCCACTAAGAAAGAGAAAACAAAAATAAGACTTGTTTAATATCTTTTTTGGCTACTGAGCTTTACCAAAGCACACACACAACTTTTACAACATAAGCAGATAAGCCAACCTGCCTAACTTGGTGAGGTGATGAAACATTTGCAACTTGCACAGACAAAATCCAACTTTTTTTAAGCTGTCTTATAAAAACAAAAACAAAAAGCTTTGTCTCTGAAAGAGACCACCATGAGTAATGATTTGCTCCTGTTACTATGGCATCGTCGGACAGGGACATGTGAAAGGAAAGCGGACTGCTCCTAAGTCCACGCTAACCGAATGAACAATACTTCTCTCGTCTCAACTTGTTTACATATTTCATTTAGGCTGACGCATCTTTGAGTGTGGATTAGTTTCCTAGCAGTCAGCCTTTCAGCAAACGCACACTAGACAGTGTTTGCACTTGTACTGCTGTTGGGAGAAAATCACAAAGAAAGAGAGAGAAAAAGAAATGGTTTGCTTTTGGACACAAAAACACTGTAAAGCCTAAAACATACTCTAAGTATGCAAACGCAAATGTTTGCCAGGTGTGTTGAAAGCGTATGGGCTGATGTACATATTTGACTTGTGTTATTGCGTTACTCTGGCAGTAGCAAACTTCAGTACTTGAGGTGACAGTTTTTGTAAGATCAAGTTTTTGTAGGCCAACCAATGAGTTTGCATCACCCTGGTTCCCTCTACAAAAACCCAAAATATGTTTCCATTGGCTTTTGGATTATTGAGGGAAGTAAACTCTGTGACCAGCAAAAGTTTATGTTTCTTGTGTGTTTCTGGTAACACAAAGAACGTTGTATATTCTTGCACTGTGTTTTATTTTATTTGGAAGATGCTTGAAGTCATACTTTGGTAACAAAAACTGTTTGCATTCACAGACCTAAATTATGATTGTTTTGGGTCTTAAACATAAAAGTTTAAATGCGAAGCACCCATGTCCAAGAGGAGATTATCACAATACCTATTTACTGTGCACAACATCTGAATTTCTGTTTGCATCTGAATAACCGCCAAATCGTTCTTTTATGCTCCTGTACAATGCACTCAACTTGACCTTGTATTTCCTCTGATTAAAAAAAAAACTTATAATACCAATCACTTTTGATTTATTAATTGGTAAGCTTGTGTAAGTTAAAATATTTTACACGAAATTGGATGAATTAAAAAACTGTTCACAAAAGTGTACTGGGCAGTATATAGTTCACAGTATGCTGTAAACTAATCTTTCATTCCCAGCATAGCCAAGGACTTCCTTTGCAATCTGTTGAACTCTTGAGCTGTATTGATGTGCAGGCCATCAGCTACCATCACAGCTTTTATTATCATTACATCCCCATATGGCTACTCAAAAGGTACATCATGAACACACACACACACACACACAAACTGACCCTTAATCATATCCACTCCAACACACACACACACACACACACACACTCATTGAGTAAGTGTCAGTGGGAGCCAGGAGGCGTGCTGGTTTGATCGGTGTGTGAACAGAGAAAGCAGACTGTTCCTGTTTGTTGCACGCACACACACACACTGGCCCAGCATAACCCCAGTAGATATCTGATACATAATACACTCTCTGCATGACTCTCCTCTTTCAATCTTTTGTTTCCTACATCTCTTTTCTTTTCTGATCCCTCAATTTCTAACCAAGCTTTCAGTGAAGATCAGAGAGCATGAGCATGACAAAACCATTTGTGCTTACACAGAACAAATTCATGAAAACGCATTATAGTGAAGCATTATGACTTCGTATGACGCTTCATTCATGTGTGTGTTTATTTAGCTACTCTTTGGGGACAAATTTGTCCCCATGAAGTAAGCTAAATATGACAAACATTCCCCTTTGGGGACGTCCTAATGTGTCATATATTAAATGTTTTTGTTTTAATTAAATGGAAATGGGATACTTTGGGTGCAAGTTAATCTGTATTATTTATAATTACCTTTATAAACAAATAATTTTGACATGTCCTCATTCAGCTAAATAAATGTGTGTTTAAGTCCAAGTGGTAGTTTGGACTAAAAAAAAAAAAAGAAAATAAAAAAAGAGTTTATGGGGCCTTCTGAGCCACAAACCAAAAGAAACTGAATTATTCTAACCCTATATAAAAAAGGTATGGGGGTAATGTCCTGTGTGAGCAAAGTTAATAGGTTTTTAGGGAAATTACACATTTTTAGGGAAGAAAATCCTCTCCAAGGCAAAACGACCAGAACACAAAATAATGAAGTTAAACCAGATAAAAACCCATGTCAAACATTGCCCCATTAGTCTAACACTATGCAATGTGTGTCTTTTTGTTTTACATTTATAATCAGTTGTGAAGCTTGCGTGTCACATGTTAAAGTCTATATATAAACTTCTGAAATAATATCCCAGATATCTGTTTCGTAAGGTGATTGCACTTTCAGAAACAAAGACACCATAGTTCATTTAACATATTAAATGTATTAACTGAAAATTTGCTGAACAAGAAACCTGTAGTTGCCTTGAGGAATTTACCAACTGAATGGGGCATTCGGCATTTACTAAAAAGAAAAATTCAAACTGGCAAATGGACTGTTATGTGGAACAACGAAAAAAAAAATTGAGAACCTAAAATCTGAACGCAGTTAAACTTCAATTTTACATTTTCTCAACAACAACAGCTATTACAGTGCGTGTATGTTATCCTAAACATGTCCAAGCACCACCCAAAATGGCTTGTGGACAGCTTATGTGTGTGGAAACACAAGCTTCCATGTTTTTGTCAATGCCCACACTTCATCCGCTCCACACACACACACACCTGACCTATTTTAAGAGCACCCAGACACCTTAGTGCAGATCTTTTAGAAATACGTGTCTCTTCTCTGTTTTTTAATTATCAGTCTTAACAAAGGGTCTCTGTGAGTAAATTATCTGTGAATGCATTAATCAGGGTTATTAATTCACAAGGAATCATGTTAATAGCGTTTAATGTGATTTATTAAATAAGGATGTGTACATCATTGCTGAACCAACCATATTTTAGTATTAGATTTAGGGCCGTTTATGGATTTAAATAAGAAACAACAAAAGCGCAACCAGCAAGGCTGCATTAGGAAGGAAATGGAGGGGGTTGCACAGGTATACAGGATGAAGAGAGAGAGAAACCGTAGAAGCAGGAGGCACGTGCTGTGAACTGCAGAGAAGACGAATGGCTTTGAATGTGCAGTCGCCAACGGGGGGCAAGTGGGGGAGTGCAAGCTCTGGAGAGGCACAGAATGAGGCTCATTTTTTTGGGATAAGAGAGATCTCACACTGGGTCCTAATGGGGGAACTAACTTGTGCTCTGTTTGAAAAGTATAACGTGATATATGACAAGATTAGTGGAAAGGTTCATATACCTTACATGGAAACACATTGCTGTGTTTATCTTTTCATGAAACCTCTTGCAAAGCATGACTGTTGTTGATATACGTGTTACAATTCTCCAAGAAAATTGTTCAAGAAATTTTTCATCCCATACATGTGAAGTGGATATAAAATAGGATTTTCATAATTGAAACAGCTTTTATAGTTTGATGTATAAAATGTGTTGCACAATTAAGCTTCGTTTTTGAAGAGAATGAATTCAGGTTGTGATGTCCTTTGTACATGAGCACCTAATCAATAAACAGACAATCTCATTTTGGTGTACTGTGGAATATTACTTGTCACACAAGCCGAACGTTTTGCGAAAGTATATTTCAGGAGCTGCTCAATCAACTGTTACCAGAACCAGCAGCTCATTTCTATGCAGTATCTCCAGCAGACCTGAAAACCAGAGAGTAAATGGACTTCTTTTCAGGCTGGCAAAATATCACTCCTATAGGTGAAAACGACAAAAAACATGGCATCTGACTCTCTGGCAAAGTCTTTTGTTGGTTTAGGAACAACATTATTATCAAACACTCATATTTTTAACTCTAATCATGACCCTAGTTCTGCTACAAACCTTCTAGCAGTTGTTCAAGCCTCTAACCGCAAACTAAAGCCTAACCCCAAAATCCTGGATTCATAAGAATGTTGTTTTAGGGCCAAGGATGCTGGAACGCTTTCTACTTGAGTAAACTATGTTAAATGATTGGACATACAATTGAAAAAGCTGTCATCAAGCCTTAAGACTTTTTTTCAACTTCGAAACATAAAGATAATTGTACTGAAACCTGACAGTTTTGGTTAAATGGACTTCCAGTGGAGGGACAGAAATTTCTGAAAAATCCTTAAAATGTCTTCATTTGGGTTTCAAAAGTCTTATGGGTTTGGAAAGACAAGAGGATTAGTAAATTTTCTAAATATGTTTTAAATTAACTAATATTTTTAGCTAAAGATCTTTTAACTAAACGGTGTCATCACCTACTAGGGAACTAGTAGGGGACTATTTTCATGTTTAGGTTGAAATTGTAACTGACTAGTCTAAAAGTATGAAACCCTCAGAAGACAGTCAAAAACATTCTGTATATGTGTGATCCATTTGAATTCTAGATACCTTATTATCCTAATCTATTTTTCTATCAGATGGTTAAAATTTGCAACAAAAGCTGAATAAAAATGCAAATTTAATCTCTGACAGTAGATGGCGCTTTTGGACAAGCAGAAATGCAGCAGTTACCACGTTTACCTCGGTAGCCAAAGTAGCACTGTACATAAAAACATTATTTTACTGTACAAAGTTATAACAACAAAAAAATATACTCATATATGCTTGCAAGGTCTGAGGTAAAATTAAATGGGTTTTTTTTCTGTTCAAGATATTAAACTTTCACAGTTATGTAGTTTTTAAAACATAACATTAAAACGAGTAGTTGAATTTTGACTAGTCGAATAGAACTTCCAATGTTGACTACAGCAGTTCCATTTAGTCCACAAGTCTCACACATTCCTACCACAAACTAGTTTCTACAAATAAATAATCATCCATAAAACAACATAAAATAATTTGCCAGTATAATCAATATATTTCAAAATTTACTTAAGTTACTTAATTTTTTGCTGCTTGTCTAAAGTTGTCTTATTTAAAGATTTTTAGTAATTTTTTACTGGAAACAAGTCAGAGAACATTTTTGCAGTGCATGAGGGTTGCCAAGAATCCCATCAGGGCTGTAAAGTGTCTCTAAATGATTATATGAATTGGTTGCAATCAATCCTGGACCACTTTTAAATTGTAATTGGTGGGATTACACGAGCACGCTCCTGCCAAACCTTTCTTTGCAACTCTATTATGAAACGTGTCACAACACAAATGTGGTCCACTTACAGAAATGACCCACTGCATTATTGGAGTTCCTTGATCACCTGATCGGTTCTCTTCCTTCTACACTGATTGTGTCTGTCTCTGTAAGGTCAAAGGTCCCCTCTCATGCTAAACGGTGATTCTCAACCGCTTTTAGAGGCGTGTAGGAGGGAATGATGGAGATGGAGAGAAAAAAGATAAAACGAGAGACTCTTAGGTTGTCAGCTCCTCATCCATCAGAGCAGTATTGACACTGATGCACTGGCTGAAGAGACATGAAAGCGAGAGAGAGAGAGAGAGAGAGAGAGGGAGTCCAATCCCAACAAGAGCTGCTTGAGCGCTGTTATCATCCTATCAATCTGCACAGTGTTTGGATCTGCAACCGGGGCAATTGCAGACCACACACTCAAACACAAAAAAACACACATAAAAGAATAAAAGTTGAAAAAGGATTCCTTCCACATGAGTTCCACCATGCATATGCAACTGGAAGCTCTCTGGGTTTGAGACAAACATTACTGTGGTAACTCTGTAGAGAGTAAAGGTGCGGGATTGATGATTAGAGATGAGACGCGGAGCTGCAGTTTAAATCTTCAAGCGGCTAATCACAGGATTAACAACCAAAGAGAGAGTGAGGAGCGGGGGAGAGAGGAGAGCGCCGCTTTAAATGCAAATCCCTGTCTTATAAAAATCAGTTCCATTTAATAGGATTTCTGAGGAGGGATGTGCTTTTCTGCAGCGGGAGAGAAGTAGAAGAAACTTCACCACAGCCAAAAAGGAACAAGTGAACCACAAAAAAAAGAATAGAGAAGAATAAAATCGCCCTGTGTCAATAAAGTTGTTAATGTTAATAATGTTAATTATCGGCCCTAAAAACCCCACATGTAATAATCTAGAACACTGTCTAACACTTGATGGCTGCTCTGTCAATTCTTCTTTATCAGTTAGGAACCTAGGTGTGCTGTTTGATAGCAATCTTTCATTTGAAAGCCATGTTTCTA
>JAUMHE010000048.1:21162117-21172994 GCA_032359235.1 Enteromius mattozi
CGCCGTTCTCTCGGCCCGCTCCCCGGACAGCACGCCAAACCTGCAAACATTTTATGAGGAAGCGCGCACAACTGAAACTAATTTCGGAGTTTGACAGTGCTTGGGATGGTCCTGACATACCGCTATACAGCATAGTTCAAAGCAATGTGGGCAAAATGATAAAGAAACACATTCAGACATTAAGAAAAACACAGAGATGAGCACAACACTCCCCTCCCTCCACACACAAATAGACGAGCCAAAATGCTTTACATTTCTTGAAATAATTTCTGAACATTGAACATTGACTCTCAGTCTTTATTCACCTGTTTTACATGGTTTCTCGTTGAAATTCATGAAAGTAATTAATGTAAATGACATTGCTAATATCAGAATATTACACAACACTTCCCATCTGTGCAGCTGGAATGAAGGAAAATGTACTTTTGACATTGTTAAATAAATGTTCAGCAATATCAACAAAATGTATTATTATTATAATTTTTGGACATTTTTTCGTTATGGAAACTAGTAACATGTTTAGGTTCTACTATAAGTTTTGTTTGTGTGTGGAAATGTTTAAATCATGTGTGTTACACTAACCCCAACCCACACACTTAGGCCTAAACAGTTTAAAACGGTTACTATGTAATCCAAATTAATGAACAATTTATGTGCAACACCTTACATAGGCCTTTTTAATGTGATAGTGATCTTTTAGTCGTTCTTGAAATCCTAGTTAAAGCTACGCTAACTTTTATCCCTCTGGTGGTTAGAAACGGCGTGGGTCGTGAGGAAGAACATTGTTCTGGCTGTGCTTCGTCTCTACGCGGATGAATGTGGTTAGAGGTTATCTGTGTACGCATACATAATATCTTATCTCGGCGGATGGGCACATAAATAACGGGTTCTTTGTTATACAACTGATAAATCAAATGAGTTTTGGCGTTTTGAATGATCCATGACCAATTTTTCTCGTTCGTTTTGACAAACAAACTTAAGCTTCAATCTACCCACAACCAGAGGGAGGCCTACTTTTGGATATTTTCCCCGCCAAATCAGTCCCGACAGTTTAAAGTGTATGTAAACACATATTTTGGAAGATGGATTTTTCAACTTTTCCTTTAACATTAATTTTTTCCCAAGAAAGATATCTGGAGTAGTTTTAGTATAGTCTAAATCAATAATAAATCAATGACAACATCAACAATGATAATGAAAATGTAGAAACCATCTTTTGTTTGTATTTAGGATAAGGCCATTTGCTAAGCCTTCCGTCTTTCATTTTACTGTTCTACTTTTATGCTTGTATAAGATTCATTTTAAATGTTCATTTCTTCAGTTCTTTGTATCTCAGAGGAATGGTACTCCCAAAAATGAAAATTTGATTTAGTAGAATCATTCACTCGCCGTCATGTTCTTCCAAACCCATATATCTTTCTTCTGTGGAACACAAAAGGAGATATTAGGAAGAATGACAGCCTTGTTCACTGCTTGCTCTTGTTATATGGAAAAAATAATGTTATGAAAGGTAATGAAGAATGAGGCTGTCAGTCCATAACGTTCTGCCCAACATGTTTTATGTTCCATTGAAGCAAGAAAAGTAATGCAGGTTTGGAATAACATGAGGGTGAAAAAATTTCTAAGCAAACTACTCCTTTTGCGTAATTAGATTTACTTAATTTTCATGATGAATACATAACATTACTAGTCTAAGATCAATCCACAGTATGGGTTTTCTTTCATATGCCTGCACAAGTTTGCTAGAAAGCACAATTTTACATTCCTCACTATGTTTCTCCTTGACCCCTTTTTCAGCCTTTCTCTTTTTTTATACTCTAGTCATCTCTCTCTCTGTTCCATTCACATTTAGTTTGAGAGGCATGACTGAATGCTTTCTGACAGCCATAGCTGATAAATAAAGCAATTGACAGTCTGAATGCTTCCCTCAGGTGAGACTCAACACACACACACACGTCCAATCCGTCCTTCACACTGTTATCTCACCATATGATTTAATTTCACCTACTGTACTACTGCACACCCCCCATCTTGAGACGTCTGCTTGATTTAAATAGTGAGGATACGCATAAACCACAAAATTTCTGTTTGTGTGTGTGTGTTTTGCTAATTATCAGTGCGGCTAATTATGTTTGACCGCACTGATAGGTAGAAAGCCACATTTTGGCCGATAATTCATCCGTCGTGCCATGAAGGTTAGCAGCAGCCATGAAAAACTCTCTCACACAGGTTACTGTATATCAGGGCGGTAAGGAAGCATCTTTGTTGTTCGACTTCCTCACAGGAAGAGGGTGCAACTCCCTTAGTTGATGGAAAGACAGAATATATACACATTCAAGTTGAACATAGCTGAGCAAGCACAGTTTTGTGTTCTGGACTTTGTTAAGAGTAAATTAAATGAGTATCAAATAAATATAGATTCAGCTGAGTTGGTTTTTAGAAGAGGCCTGGAAAATTCTGGCCAGTAAATGTGCACAGGGAAGTTGACATATAGCTCGACAGCTCACCCTGCTGGCTGGTACAACAAAGTGACCTTATGATACATGGTCCGCGTAGTCTTATAATTGCTCTTAATACTGTATGTGTACCTTTCCAAATTGCTTCCATTTTCATTGTAATAGATGAATCCAGAATGAGTTGCAAACCTTTTCTTATTTTGTTTATTACGTTTCAAAAATGCATGTATTTCCATCATAATAAATGAATGACGTTCAATTGTTCAGCCAGAAATAAAAATGTGCTTAAAATGTACTGGTTGCAAATGAGTTTGTTTCTTCATCAGGATAGATTTGGAGAAATGTAGTATTCCATCACTTGCTCACCAGTGATTCCTGCATTGAATGGGTGCCGTCAGAATGAGAGTCTAAACTGCTGATAAAAAAAAAAAAAAAACACATAATGACACGTGCTTGATCTGTGCATATTTCTCTCTCAATTCAGAAGAGATGGCTTTTTCACTCAAGAAGGCAATATTATGGACAGAGGACTCATATTTTAGCTAGAAACAACAGTTTTAAGTTAAAGGATCTTCATAGATTTGTTTCGTACAAACATAACTTTTCATTTCACAAGATGCTAATAAATGAACTGGAGTGGTGTGGATTACTTGCGGAAGTTTTTGCCAGCTGCTTGGACTTTCATTCTCATTCTTGGACAGCCATTCACTGCAGAGGATATATTGGAGAGCAAGTGTAATGCTACATTTCTCTAAATCTGTTCTGATAAACAAATAACCCTGATCTACATAAATAGTATGCATATTATATGCAATTAAGATAACAGCCACACAGTTATTACCCATTCACACCGTAACAAAAGCTTCAACAGAACACTTGTTAACATAATTAGTTTTATTATTTTGTAGCTAATTTACAACAAGCATCTCACTGAAATTAAACATTTGTATAATCCGATACTGTCATTGGTAAATCTCTCTTTTAAGATAAATCATTCAAATATACTTTTGCATCAGATGGCATTGTTGTATTTTCATAATTATTCTTTTTTTAAAATAAAAGCAATATGTTTAATCTGTTCAGGATAATTAGAATAATATGTTATGGCAAATACAAATCGATAAAATACATTTGATTCTTTCAAATAAATAAATAAATTCAACTCATAATTCATTATAGTAAGAATGAAGTCATATATTTCTCTTGGTAAAATATTGTATGTGTGGTGTGTGTATGTGTGTGTGTCAGCTCATACAAACTCATAATATACACTATTATCTGTTTTATTTCTCATGTGGCCAATAATATGATTTGGGAAATTTATTTATGGGCTATGTTTATAAAAGTATCAGTATGTGTAATGCGTGCAAGTTTAGTTTTTTTTTTTTTCTTTAGTTTTTTTTTAAATTATTGTTATTATTATTATTATTATTTAATTTCACAGTAAAGTTGAATTTTTAGTTTCAGTTTTCACATTGGATTGTGTGCAGCTCCACTTTGGAAACCACAGCAAAAGCATCTCAGTCTTCACACAAAACCCCAATGTAAACAAAGCAGTAAACAATTAAATAATTATATAAAATCTATAAATAAAAATAACAGCAAGAAAAGAACTGTCACTGCACTCCAAACACACTTAAATATCGAAATTCAAACGCAAAAAGTCAAAAGAAAATAAGTGAAAGTAAACAAGCCACCAGATCGCTCTGTATTCCTCTGCTTTCTACCAGAACCCCATCATCACGTCTGATCAAATCTTCCCTTTAATAAGTGCAAATGTGTTTCACTTCATCTTCTTACTAGACCTAGACTCTTTTTTTTGCCTGACACAAACAGTGCCAGTTTTTTTGACCACTATAGTCTCAATCAAAGTCTGTTTCCATAAATCACCATAGTAATGCTCATGGCATTGATTTACAGGAAATCTCACTAAATCAAATGCAAAGCCCTGGATCACGTTCTGGACAAACCATCGTTTTCATCCTTACTTTAGACCTTGAATATGACGCCCTCTGAGCTCAAAGCACCGTATCGATTTTTACCGCATCGCTGTCATGGCACAAAAGGGTAAAAAAGCCAATTTATCATTCTGCCATTCTCATGTCGGCCAGGGTTGAAGTGGGCGCTTTGTCAGCCCTCACAGAATTATGGGTAAAATTGTTTACAAATGAGTGTTTCGCTCTGAGAAGGGTAATTAGTTGGAGGCAGGCTTGGATTGTTAAACTTAGCTAGCTAAGCTGATTATTTTCTGGCATTACAGCCATTAATTTATCTCATCAAACATAATGATCCCACGATCGTATTCCAATAAAACTCCAGCATCATTAAGACCCGATCATCTTCACTTCAGTGACGGCAGCATCATCGACCCACCAATTAACTGGTGTGATGATGGCCACTGACTGGCCATTGAAATGCATCAAAGTAGCCTCATTGGTCTGATTACAAGAGTTAATTATAATCTGATACACAGCATAAAAAACTTTGTACAATACACCATTTTCCTGATAGTATTTGTGTGTGTGTGTGTAAGTGTGTGTGTGTCCGGACAGTTTAGAGATGGGCTGAATGAAAGGCCAGTAAGGCTACGTTCACATTGTAGCTAAATAGGGCAAACGAAAAAACACATTGAATTCAACGCTTATCCAACTATGATTTTTGGTGCTGTAAACGCCATGTGACTACTCACTCTGGAGTCACAGAAAAATGACTTGACATTGCCCATTTTTCAACCCCATCTTATGAAAAAAATATAATAGTTACAAGTTCACAAGGTTGCAATTTAGTATGAATTTATACGATTGTACGAAAACGTAAGTTCTTTTTTTTTTTTCAAAGCATAAAGCTCCACCCCTAAACATAAAGGGTTAATTAATTAATTAATTACGCACCCTCATTTCGTTCCAAACCTGGAAGACCTTCGTTAATAATTTAAGATATTTTTGATGAATTCTGAGAGCTCTCTGACCCTCTGTAGACAGCAACGCAACTGCAATGTTCCCAGGTCCAGAAACATAGCAAATAGTACTTAACTCAATAATTCTTGTCCCCGAGTTACCATCTTCTGCTATTTTGGCGAGTACCCCAGAACGTAATCAGAGCATTGTTTATGTTCAGGATAAAGCGTGTACATGGTGAACATAAACAACGCTGATTACCTTCAGTGGATACTCTCCAAAATGGCTGAAGATGGTAACTATAAATTAATTATAAATGAATAAATTATGTTATTATTTTATTCTTTGAGCATAAAAAGTATTCTTATAGCTTCATAGAATTACAACTGAACCATTGATGTCAAATGGACTGTTTTACCGATTTCCTTGCTACGTTTCTGGACCTGGGAACATTGCAGTTTCATTGCTGTCAATGAAGAAGTCAGAAAGCTTTCAGAAGTCATCATAAATATCTTAATTTGTGTTCTGAAAATGAACGAAAATCTTAAGGGTTCGGAACGGCATGAGGGTGAGTAATTGATGACAGAATTTTCATTTTTGGGGAAACTGTATGAATGGGTTGGTACAAATTCATACGAATTAGCCACCAATTCACCAAAACATAAAATAGTTACAAATTGCCATGACATTGTGTTGTATTTTCTGATGACACCACAAATACGTACACTGTCCCAATGCCTTCACCAACAACTATCCTGAGCTTATATGAGAAAAGCATTCTCCAAAAAAAGGGCCACAAACAAAACATCTACTATTCTACAATGATATATTTGAGATTTAAATAATTTTGAAGTTATATTTCATCAAAATAAGCTACTACTTGTCATATGATGCTTGGTTTACCTTTGCTTTAAAAAAAGACAGAGAACAGTGAAAACAACCACTGGCATGAAGGAACGCAAGGTGCTAAATAAATAATAGATAAATTAACAAATAAATAATTAAATATCCCAATATAATTAATGAATATGTCATTTATAATATTTTTTTACAAATTCATTTAAATAAATAATTATATAATGAATTGGATTTTTGGATTGTGTGAACGTAGCCACTCAGCACGTGAGTGTGATCTAAACTTAACTGAAATCCTGTTTAAAAAATGGCGAAACTTTTACATTTGAAGCGGTTTGATCATTTACCGATGACTTCAAGATCTAAGCAAGGCTAAAATTTGTTACATTATGAGAAGATTATGGAAGAGCCCGATATTGCACACTAAAGAGCAGCCTGGAGTCATTGTGTTTGAGAGCTGTAGCGCTCAGGGAAATAATCCAACCGAGCAAATAAATTTCAGCTCAAAGGAAAACATCAATCTGGCTGTTGCAAGAAGATCCAGATAGAAGAAGGCAAACATTACAAAATCTATGTTGTCGTGTGTCTAAATGTGCATGTTTACATGAAAGCGCAAGAAAATCAAAGAAAACAGACCCCGGAATATGAACCGTATGGTTTTCTATGATGTGCAGAATGAAAGTCACAGTCTGCGTCTTCCCGTTTTCCTTCCTCATTATCCATTCAATGTGATGAACTAGCTGCAAACTATTTAAGGGGAACATTCGAAGGACTGAGGCAAACGTTTTAGTTGTGCCAGCTCGGTACTTCCTGCATTTCAGGAAGCACTCGTCAAGCACTTCAAATTTTTAAAAGGAATTAAACGCCCTTGATGCTGATAACTGTGGGTGAATGTCAGTCTCTGAGTAGTCGTAATATCTTTGATATCGAAGATTTCAGCGCATTATTGATACCGATAAATATACTTTCAGTTCAATTCTCCTTTAGTACTGTAAAATGAGCTCCTTTAATCAGGAACAGCTCTTGAACGTCTCATTCCAGTAAAAGCCAAGGCTGTCGCTCATCTCTCTCCACTTCCTGTCTTGTTCAGAGAGAGCGAGAGGGAATCTGACAATATACAAAATTTCTTTGTAGCATCCCAGTTCGTGACAGAGTAAAAACAGCTCACCAGTCCTGTGTGAAAGGACGTTATTCAGAGAGAAAGCCAGAAAGAAACAGAGAAGGACTGAGAGAAAGGCAGAGAAAGGAAGTTAAAAGCAGAAAAAGGAAGTTACAAAGCTAGGAAAAGGAGGAAAAGAGAGGCAGATGCGGTGTGGCCAGCTCCTGTGCTGTTCCACTCCATCATTTCCTGGTGTCTCTGTGACTTCTCTCCCTTGCTTTCACTCTCTCCCTCTCTCCCTCTCTCTCTGTCTGTTTCTCGCGAGCTCTACGAGTCTCAGCTCCACAGTCCAGGGCAGGCAGGCCAAATGGTGACTGGGCGAGGTGGTTTGGCTCTGGGTGGATTCTCACAGACGCTCCCTGGTGGGAATCCAGATATAAGGCCCTGACTGCTCCTCGATCACAGTTTTCACCTTATGATAAACCTCCTCGAAGCTGTCGCCCTCCACGATCGCTGCGATACAGAAAGAGAATGGCAGGTATAAATCATCTGTGATCTAAACTGAACTGAAATCCAATGGCCATATAAAAAGTCAAAAGTATTACGTTTGTAGCAGTTTGATAGTTTTACAATGACTTCACATTTCACAAAGCCGAATTTGTTACATTATGAAAAGATTATGGAAAAGCCCGATATGGCACATTAAAGATGTGCAATATCGATGTACCTTAAATGGACATCATTCAATTTCTGTGTAAAATTAGAAGTTATGTGAAGCAGTTATACATTGTTGTGTGATTGCAACAGTCAGAAGAATTGCAAAAACTGTACCTAGAACCTTTAACTATAGCAGTACCCTTAAAATGACAACTTTGTAACGTATTGGTACATTTTAGTAGTAATATGTATATTGGAGGAACTATTAGGAACCTTTTCCAAGTAGATAATGTACAAAATTGTCCTTTTAAGGATACTATTGTACAAATATGGTCACCATGTTCTTGGAAAATCAAGATATATGATGACTAAAAGAACCTTTACATACAGCCTGATAGAAATCACATTGTTATTTGGAACAAGCTGATTGGCCTCAGTTGATTCCTCAGCCAATTAGATTGCTTGCTCAATATTTAAATAGTCTGGTTCAGTGTTTGTTGTAAACTGGTCCTGTAGTGCACATGCATTTCAAACCCTCTACCTCCCCAGCTCCACCTGTCTAGATCTGCTACAGGATTTATGTATCCTTATTCATGCAGCAACAGAATATTTTTTATGCTCATAGCAGCATGTCTGTGTATGTATTGGCAGTAGCAAGTCCAAACTTGCTCTGCAGCAGCAGAATGCGAAGCAGATCTAATATGCCATGACCAAATATAGTACATTAACACTGTCATAACACTGTTTATGCTAAAACTATCCAGAGAGTTGTCATGCTATAAAAAAGTGGCATAAAATGTGACATTTTTAGACCTGGAAAGCTCATGTGAATTAAAAAAACTCCATGTCAGTTACAACAGGTATTGCCCAGTAATGAATAAATGTGTGAGTCTTCCTCCAGGACAATAGAGGGCGACGTGCGAGACTGTCTTACCAGAGAAGCATTCCAGGAAATCTTGCTCCAGTTTGATAGCACGGTCCATACCTTTCCTGGCTTGTTCCTCAGTTAGACGTGTGTTGATCTCTCTGGATAAAACAGCAGAAACCCCCATCAAATGTCAGTTAAACAGTGTTTTTTTTTTTGTCAGTTATCTGTTGCCAAACAGTGTTGGGGAAAGTTATTTTTAAAAGTAATGCATTCCAATACTGCGCTGCTCCTTAAAAAAAGCCATTTTTTTCTGGAAAGTAAATGTGTTACTTTACTTTTGAGTTGCGTTTGAAATCTGGAATGGGCTGGCTTTCTTGTTTTTAATATAAAGTTTTTTTGTGTTTTTTTTTAAAGAAAGATAACAAAAATTTTACAAATATGCCTCAGGCTAAAGGAAATGTAAAATCATGTCTGTACAGTAGAAGGCCTAGCTCAAACTATTCCGGATTGCATGAAAAACAGGATGCAGGAATAGGACACACTTAACATTAAACAAATGTTATGTCTATGTAAAGTTACTTTTTGCTTATTTGTATGGTCAGAAGCAACTGGTTAATAACTGAGACACTGGTTAATAAAATGGGATTAAATACATAAATTCTAATTTGTGACACATGTAATTATTGCAATTTTTTGTCATACTTATGTTACTTATTTGAAAAGTAACAGATATTTTCTTGTAAATTAAAAACTAAAGCTTTACTGCTTATTCAAAAAAAGTATTTGATTACATAACTTGTGTAATACATTAACCCCAACACTGTTATCTGTTATCAATTTTGAATGGATTTAAAGTATAGTTATTTGTGTAGTTGTGTGTAGTTGTTTGTAGTTTCGTACAGGACGTTCTCCAGTGATTTGGGCCGTACGAAGATGGCGATTGGGTGAAGCTGTGCAGCCTGTAGCCTACGAACTGCATTTGCGGACACATCCAGAATACAGTGCTTTCCCTGCTGCTCACAAACACACAGACATCCATATTAAGAGTTACAAAATGATACATAAGTTTTATTGTTTTGACCAAAACTCAGATCTAACCTGTTCAGCCACCTCTCGGACACTCTGTACACTGGTTCCGTACAGGTGACTGTTGTACTGGCCCGCCTCGATGAAACGATGGTTCTGAATGTCTTTCTCCATCTGTTCCCGCGATGACACAAAATGATAGTCCCGCCCATCCACCTCATATTCCCGCTTGGGTCGTGTCGTATCTGAGAAGAGAGATGACATCATCTTGTGAGTATGATATCAGTTATGCTTTATGTGACAGCTGTTAAAAATGGCTGATTTTGTTTGAGCTCTTTATTGCTTCTTCTAAGTGAAGAGACTGTTCCCAGAAAGAAATTTGGGCAAGGGTCAGAAGACAATACGTTTTTTCAGATATAACTATGATGGCAGGATTAGATTAAATATGTATAGGGCCTTATGATTTCCACAGTGTAGAAAATGCTGATAAAATCATGAAATCCATTTAAAGAATGGAATGAATAAATAAATCAAAAGCAGGGCTATCTGAATTAAATAATGACATAAATATGAAGTCTTTGAAGGAATTATGGTCCAGTTTTGTCTCGTACACACTCATGCAAGTGTGATACTCGCATTTTCAGCATCTACTGTCTCACTTTATGAAGACATGAACACATGAAATTTATCTCCAGAACTTCTGTAAAAGTCACTTCATGAGCATTTCACGTGAGTTACAAAAATACTCTCTTTGAAGGATGTAACTGTTCATTTTCATATGATTACATTTTAAAAGATGAATTAATCTGCTAATATTTTAAGCCTTTATTTGATTACCAACATTTTTGATGATAAATGTGAATTAAATCATAAATCCAAAACAGAGACATCACAGAATTTCTAAAAATAAATAAATCAGGGCTCTATTATTGAAAACAAAACAAAACGTCTCAGGGTTATGAATATAACCCCAGTTCCTTGAAGGAACGAGAACTGCGTCCTAAAACGCTATGGGAACG